>JACGTP010000045.1:202948-214152 GCA_023678845.1 Mischocyttarus mexicanus | reverse complement strand
ACTCGACGAAAAAAAAGGCTCTGAATATATCTGAAGAAAATCTTACAAGTTTGAAATAAAGAAATAAAAGTATAATAAATATATCGGTCGATGCTAATCGTTGCAAGATAACAACGCGTGAAATTGAATTTAGTCGAATATTCGACAATTTACGCGATCATATTTCAAACACTTCGAATTGTTTATTTGTCGAATACAATTTAATATTTTGTTCAATTATTATATTCGAATGTTCACGTGCTGGGTAACATCAAGAATGATTTTCATTTTATTATAATTTTTTGTTGTGGTCCATTGATCCTTGGTTTTAATTGCGTATACTCGACGAAACAAAAAAAAAAGAATAGTGATCTAAAGTAATTTCAAGAAAATCTTCATTGGAAAATGATAAGTAGAAGAAACCTTTTTCAAGTTAGTGTCAATATATTATTTTCACGATGCCCTTATAGGTTGGGTTGTTGCATTAGCCCGTCGTTAGGTTTATCTTCTTGTACTAAAGCTCGATATTATATAGCCTGGTTAAATCTCGTCCAACTTCTATCGATCGAGAGAGAGCAAAAAGAGAAAAAAAAAGACAAAGATATAAAAAGGAAATAAATTAAAAGAAAGAAAAAAGAGAAGACTAGGGGAAGTATCGATCTATTAATCGATCGAAATATTTCACACGTAAACGTTGTAACACGTCGTAACTCACGAAAGATAAATCGATTTTCGATCATCAACATCGAGTGAATAGAACAAATGGTATCGAAAGAGAGAAAGAAGAGGAAAAACAAGAAGGAAAGGGATATCAATGTAATTGGTTAATCACAATTGAAAGAATAATTAATTACCTTACTTTGGTAAATGAAAATTAATTCGAAAAAGAAAATAATTCTTTGATCATTCACGAGAATAAGAACGATTAAATTTAATTTTAAAATAATATGGAATTCATTTAGTGTTCAAATGCAATTCATCAAATATCTCGAAACAAGAAATATATGACTTACAAGGAGGGTACACCAAATTCAAACCTAGTTTTTGCTTAAAATGGCATGCAACTTATAGACCTTGACTAGTACATCATTATGCTATAGTATTTCGTCCACCTGAGAGCTCGTTTTTAAGATATTTGCGTTTAAAGTTTAAACAAATAGTTGCTCACGTATATGTACCTGTGTTTTGCTTCACTTACATTAGATTATTTTCATAATTATGGGTACATGTAATAAAAATATTACATAAAAATGGAATTACTACATATTGAACCTTATCACAGCTTTATATAAATACTTTAGTTGTCCTAATAGAATGTTTTTTCATTACTTCACCCAATAGTTTATAATTTTACAAATAAATTAAGAATAAAAGATATAATGCATTGATAATTATTTTTATATAAAATATTTCATAAATATTATTTAAATCAATTCTTATTTATATTTAATCGTCATTTAGATATTTCCTTTCAATTAATTTCTTTCACAGAAAAATATCTTCAACACGTTTGTTATTATTTTTATTCTGTATTATTATCCTTACACCTCATAATTGTATTTTCTCTTTTCTGTATTAATGGGTTCATCCCGTAAAATAAAATCAAATCAAATGTTGAAATGAGAATTAGAATAAGAATTAGAATTTGTTCGGTAGGTAACTCCTTGATCTTGTAAATAATTGATTCGGATATAATAGTAATCGTTTAGTTATCATTCTTATTGCCGACACCTATACGACCGGATGCAAATGGTTCTTAATGATGAGGCTCGAGTTAGATCATAAAATCGTTTGTTTGCGATTCAGTCGTAAAGATTAGTCCGGCTATAAAGTTCTTCTTCTCCTCCTTTTTTTTTCTGAGTTGAGACAAGATTTCCTTCTTTCTCTCTCTCTTGTATCTTTTATTTCGTGTTGTCCTTCGAAAAATTACGAGCTGCTTCGCACCTAACTGATTAACCGGTACATCTTTGGATTCCACGTCTAAAGAAGAAGACTGAGAACGAGAACGAAAGAGAAAGAGAGAAAGAGAGAGAGAAGAAAAGTTTTATTAGGCCCGATTATTCGAGATCTTCGAGATCTTCGAGATCCCATTTGCGAGATAATGCAAAGGGGGATGCCGCGAGTAATTTCAATTAATTCGCGACGATAATGCGTCGACATTTTGCACCGTGACCTCTCTCCCTTTTTCCTCCCCTTTTCACCCGTTCTTCTTTACTTCGAGATAGTTCATTGTTATCATAACGAACCGTTCAAATCCGAGTAATTTTATCGATAAAAAGTTGATAGGTGAGAATCCTGATTTCCTTCTCAACCTCTTTCTTTTCTTTTTTCTTATTCTTGTCGAAGAACTCGTGATCGTGTCAAATCATCTTTGACGAATTTCTACGAATTGAAATGAAAATTCTGTCAATCCCTTCCCACCCTCTTCGATAAAACTGTTGTCGTTTTTATTTTTTGTTTTAATTTTAATTACGAAATTGTTTATATGAATCCGAACACGTTATTGAACTTTACTTACTCGTCTCTTAAATTTTTATTCGTTGACTTTTATTTCTTACGATTTAATATTGAAATACATTAATCTTAATATTTATTCGTATTTGTTGTTAGGTGTCAGTTTGCAAAGCTGTACGGCAGGACCATTTGCAAGCGGAAATGGCGGAGGTGCATCCAGACAACGTTTGTTGGAACTTTCTCACGGATTGGGAGCACTCAGACATTACAATGATTTAGCCAATCATGTGTTATCTTTAAACCAACAAGGTGCCGTCGTTACCAAACTTTTGGGTGAGTGTTTGAAAGAAAAATATATTTTGTATCATAATTTTGGGAAAGTTTTCAACGAGATATGAAAAAACATAAAAAATATGATCGATCATAAACATAATGTTCAATTAATTATTATTAGTATTATTAATATGTTTTTTTTTTTCGATCATATTGAATCGTGAATTGAAGTATAGTCTTCGATAGTGTGTAGTACTATTACTACACGTTCAAGGCTTGATAAATCCGATCTAAACTCGGTGAAACTGGATAGGCAAGAAACTGGACAGGATTGTTGCTCGATTCTTGAACGTTCCAACGACGTTAAATGCTTCTTCATACTAAATCCTGATCTAATTTAAAACATCATTGCAAAAGGGACTCGTTGAAAGTTTAGTAGAAAGTATTATAAACTCATCAGACGAACGGAAATAGATGACAGTTTAGTCATATTTTCTTTTCTCTTTTTCGGATTAGGAACTCTCAATGGTTTCTCTAGTTTTTCTTATTTTCTTTCTAATTTGTACAATTTTGATATTCTTCTAAGTTGATATTATGTATTGCGAAGAAAATCGTATTTATAGTTGCAGTATGATTGCAATAACAATACCCGTAAAATATTCTACTTGGTGAAGAATCGTCCTTAGTGTTCGTTTTCCGGAACGTTTAGTTGCATGTTTTTATATACGACGTAAAAAAAAAAGTCAAAGAAACCTTGGTTGAAAGATAAAAAAAAAAGGTATTAACCGTATTATTGACGGGTATGAACGAGATGCGAGAGGAACGTTACGACGATGTTGCACCAGCATTTCGAACTCGTTAGCCGTCGAAGATTAGCCGGTAATGGCCGTTTCTTTTTTAAAACCTTCGGACTCGATATTTCCGAGCGAACGAACGAACGAACGAACGTACGAAGGAACGAATGAACGAATGAACGAATGAACGAACAAACTAACTTGAAGAATTTCGTCAACGATTATTTTATTATTACAAGATTCATTGAAAATTCCTTTCATTTTTACATATACATACATGTATATGTATATTTCTATGTATATTTCCAGACATTAGTTTAAATTTATGAAGAAAAGGCAACAGTAAATTTCTTCTAATTTGATTTCATAGTAAAGTATTTAAAATTCGATCGTTTGGTGTTTCTATCGTTAAAATATTCGAACAGGTGTAGTTTTATTTAATTTACGCTTTTTTCTTCTTCTACTTCTTGTTTAGTTTTCATTATTTTAGATTTCTTAATAGTACGGTGTATTGATTATTTATTAGATAAATTTTCCTTTTTTTTTTAGTTATACGATTGACTATGAAAATTCTTCTTTAAGAGAATTAGGATCAAATTTATCGATGTATCTTCTTTCTTCGTCGTTCTTAGACCATTATTATTATTATTATTTTTTAAATATAACACAATTTTGAAGCGTGTAACGTAACGTTTATAATTTATAATTTATTTTCTTGAAAAATCCTTCCACCGATATTTGTATTATAATAAATACGATTAACTTAGGAAGGATTCTCTCCCTGTTATGAGAAAACTAGTCAGTGTCTATCAGATTTACGATACACTCGTCATCATCATAATAATAATTTAACGAAACAATCTCATCTCTCGGTTAGGATGGAAGATAAAAAAAAAAGAAAGAAACCGAAACGAAAAAGAAGAAGAAGAAGAAAAAAAGAGGGAAAAAAAAGAAACAAGTAGTCGAAGTAGTTTTGAATCCTACGCAAATACCGTGTCCCATAATTTTTCGCTCGTTTAACAAAAAAGAAAAAAAAAGAAGAAGAAGAAAAGGAGAGAGAGAAAAGTGAAGATAGAAGGAAGCTGCTGTTAAGAGAACGATAAAGTAAGAGAATCAAGACTGGTAGCTTGTGGATGAGAAGTAAGAGAGTATACGGAATATGCGGATAAATACGCACACACACACACACACACACACACACACACACATATACAATCGATGGATGGATGAGTGGTTGTTACAGGTGCGGTAAAATTCATGGAAAGTTCAAGCTAGATCCCTAAGATCTAAGATGAGGAAAAAGGAATTGAGATGAAGTAATAAAAATGAGAGAATGAGAGAGTGAAAGAGTGAAAGAGAGAAGAAGATATCAAAAAACGATGTAAAACAAAAGGATGAAAAAATATATATAAAAAATAAAAAAAAAAGAGAGATGGTTGTTGAGTGGAACGCAATGGGTTGGTTGGTTGGTTGGTTGGTGGTGGTTTCTGTTTCTTCGGCTTGGGCTGATTCCAGCTCGTTCCTCGTTAAGTTTACGAGCAGCTCGTAAAAATACCGTTCTGGCCTGTTCTCTCCTCGACTCGTCGGTAATGTCTTCATCTCAGAATGGATACAGACTCCTTAGGCGTCTAGAGGTGAATATAATGTACCATAATCGACCAACCAATTACTTAACGGACCTGAACAATTAATCCCGTTTGGTCCAGGAGTCGCGTTAAGGTTTCAAACTCTCGGACAATCTTTGAAAAGATATACCACCTTACCCCACCTTTTTCTTCTTCTTCTTCTTCTTCTTCTCCTTTATCTTTCCTTTTCTACTCAGTTTGAATTTCGGAATCCTGAATTAGCGATTTCTTTCCTTTTGGATAACCCAAAACTCGTTTAGGATTTTTTATCTTGGATTTTTAACTCGTGGAGTTCGATTTATTTTTATTTTTATTTTTATTTTTACTTGGGTTGGTAATTTTTATCGATTAGATCCCGTGGTGCTATTATTTAGAAAGAGATCAGTTTGTTTTATTTTTTTTATTTTTTTCGGTACGGGATAATTAATCGTCGATATTTTTTTTTATTGGAAACAAGGATTGTTTTGTTTTATTTTTTGGGTATTCAGGAATTCGAAGTTTCGCAGTGGTCAAGGATTTTTCGTTTTCTTCTTTTCACACAAAATTGCGAAGATACTATCGTAGAAAGCAAAAGGAAAAAGACATTCTTTCCTTTTACGGGACCATACTGAAAGTTTGTATTATTAATTATTATCGTTTAGGCAAAAGGAAAAACCATGAATATCTTTTTTCCCTACGATGACGAAACAACGCATAACCTCGTTTATATATTTTTTATTTTACAAACTGTAGTAGTTCTTTCTTCGAGAACAAAATTCCAAAATAATTCGTTGATAATTTAGCTCTCTCGAGAAAGGAGAAAAGAACAAAATAGATAATTCTTCGTAGTTTTGTCGACGTAAACGATCTAGAAAATAACCGGGTCAGTTTCATTCGCATAATCGTCTTAAAAAGGAGGATAGTCAATGATAAGGATCACCTTTTGCGAGCGTGTGTCCTTTCGGCTACCGCGAGAAAAACAAAGAGTAAGAAAGAAAGAAAGAATGGAAGAAAGAAAAAGGACACGTAGGAGGAACGAAATTCTTCGGTAGCGGGAGTCTCAGAAAATCGTTTCGAATCGACGACACGCGATCAAACTATACCTTCTTTGAATTATTCTCTTCTCGTTTTTATCTTTTAGATGTGTTGGTTAGAGAAAAAAAGAGAAAAACGGGATGGATAGTATACGAAAGAAAAAAAGAACAAAAAAGAAAATATGTGTTGCATGGCATAAATAATAATCGTTCTTGATCTGCTTCTCAATGTTCTATGTGGTAACACGTGCATGCATTTAATCTGATCAAACGATGCATACGATTGCTCGATTTTCTTTTACTTTTTCTTTTTTTTTCCGTTCATAATTTTTCTCTCTTTTCTTCTTATTCTCCTCTTTACTTTCGTCGTACTCTCTTTACGATGAAATTGAAGTCTCGACACTTTTCTCTCTTTTACTCTCCCCTTCTTCTCCCTTTTTTTCTATCGCAAACGTTAATTTTCCTTTCATACGAATAACAATGAACTCTTTTTGGCTTATCTACATTCTGGAATGCAAAAGTGTTGTTTCTACGTATTCTAGAATAAAGAGAGAACAAAATATCATTTAAAATGAAAGAAAAAGAGTTAAACAGTAAAAGAGAGAGAGAGTGGGGGAGAATAAGAATTACGTTTTACCTTGTCATACATAAATGCATAATTTTGTTTTTTTTTGTAAGAAAAAGAAATAAAAATCATCTTATGATTGCAATATCGCGTTTTAACGTTGGATTATAAAAATTCAATCTAACAACACAATGTTTTTTCTATATTTTTCCTTCGATTTAATCTTATAAATAATCGATTAACAATCGTAACGATTCTCAACAATTATACTCCTTTCTTCTTTGACAAAATCCTAGTCACAAAGATTCAAACTAAATACAAATTACGTGTGGAATCGTTATCGTAACATTTCTAATAACAATTAAAAAAAATACAAAAAATTATAGTATCTTTTAATTTCTCGTTGGAGATCAAACAGAGGAAAGAATGATACTCATTTATCGAGTAGTGGAATCTTTCTTAAATCTATCGCACGAAACTAATCGTTGGTCCATTCTTTCTCTTCCAAACTTGTCACTTGTAAATTTATAAAATATCACAGCTTTTGTTTCTTTTTCTCTCAAAACCTTTCCAGTGGTGGTGGTGGTGGTAAATGCATGCTCGCGTTACGCGTATGGTGGGTAAACAAAAATACAAATAAAAATACAAGTAAAAATACAAATAAAAATACAAATTAAAATAAAATCAAAGAGGGGCAAAATCGAGAAGAGAACTGAAAACGTTTCGAGAGAGAGAGAGAGAGAGAGAGAGAGAGAGAGTGGGTTAAAGGGGGAGGGTTAAGGGGATGAGAGAAAGAGAGTGAGAGAGAGAGAGAGTAAGGTTAAGAAGGAATAAGAAGAGGATGGAATTTGCTCGAGGCATGGATACCTATTAGTTGGGTACATCGTTTATACCAGGCACGCACTTCGGCCGTGGGAGCGCACGCGATATCCTACCGGCTTTAGCTATCATTATTGTTATTAATAATAGTACGTAACGACCGATAATTGCTCAAGTCTGCCTGCGCCTCTGCTTTCCATTACCTTGCCACCAGCTTCTCTTAGCTCCGTCAGTTTCAGAAACATAAAGAGAGATAGAATGATATTAGCGAGGATGGGGGGATGGTGGGAGTGTTGGGATGAAGAGGAGAGAGAGAGAGAGAGGAAACATCCTTACTCTCTTGTTCAACTTTGACGTTCCATTTTGACGTTAGCAAATGCCCAAGTGGTTAGGGTCAATGCTAATAGCCACTAACCACCCATTCTCAACCACCACGTGCATATCTCGAGTCTAACATTTTTTTATTTATCTTCCTCCTCCACCTTCTTCTCTTTTTAATCTTACCTTTTTGTTGTTGTTGCTTTAAACTCGAATAACGTTTATTTTCCATTAGAACGTTTATAAAATCGCAAGGTTTTGAAAATGTAATGCGAATGGTAGTAGATTATTAGAAATATTGACAAATTTGAAATAGGTATTAGTTGTAAATTAGTTGGTTCTTCGTGATAAGGAAATTTATATACTCTATTTTTATATTTAGTAAAGTTACCTTAAGAATTTCAAGTGTTGCTTCCTTTGGAATAATCATAAATAACAAGTACCTTGTTTCTTATTCGAGTCCGAGTTCGAGTTTATCCTTTCGTGCAGAAGAGTTTCTTTCCTTGAAGGAGAAGGATCCTTCGGCTATCTCGTATACTCGAAAAGGAATTTGTTTTATTTGGAAAAATAGGTTGTAACAACACCGAGAGAGAGAGAGAGAGAGAAGATCGACAGGTATATCGTTTTCTTGACCGTTTAAAGGTTTAAATATTTTATTTAAATATTTTATTTAAATATTCTCCATAATATTTTCCATTATTTTTCTTACGATACCCTGTCTCTGATAAATTTATTTATTATTTATTTTTCATTGTATCTCTAACAAAATATAATTCGTACAAACGAATTAGATCGATTTGATTCTACTCAAATTCGTCCCAAACAAATCTATTATCTTTCATGCATCATTGAATCATAATTATTTTCTTCCTTCTCTTTTACTTTATTCAATGAAAATTTCACCTCAACCCATTTAAAATACGATTCGTGTATTATTTTATTTTTGTTTTCCTCGCAATCCTTTCACCTGGTTTCTTTCCTCCTCCTCCTCCTCCTCCTTCTCTTCTACATCTTATTATTATCATAATTATTTTTTATTTAGTTTCTTGTATATTACGATAACGTTGGACGCGTATTTGTTACAAATTATCTCGATCAAACTAGATCGTTCATTTATCTTTTATCTCATTCTCATTATCCGTCGCACGTGTTGGTTCTAACTGTTTTCCTTTCTTTACTTTTTTATCATCTTTTTCAATAAACCTCTTTTTTACTAATGCAATTAAATTTTTATCGTCGTCGTCGTCGTCGTGGTTATTGTTGTTGTTGAATCTTATTGTTAGAGAATCTTTCTCCCATTGAGACTTAGTATCTTGGTTATTCTCTCTTTCTCTTTCTCTCGTACGAAGGTTACGAGCCCGAGGCTGTGTTGTACGATCACGAACGCATTGGAAATGTTACACGTGCGGCCTATTCTCAGATCTCACGTTGGTTATGTACAGTAACATATACATATACATATATACATATATATGTATGTGTATACTACTCTCGTAGCTGATTATCGCAGGCTAGCGCACACTCGCGTTCCTTGCACGCGCGTTATGTTGTTCCTGAATCATGGTGCGTTAGGTAAGCTAAGCTTCTAATGACTGCATCTGACTGCATCGTCAACCCGCCTGGACATGCTTGGGACATGTTTAGTATCCGGTGTCGTGATCGCGTATATTATTCTTAACCTTACTTCTAACGTAAACCAGAGTTTATTCTTCCTTTTTTTCTCTTTTATATATATCAAACGCGTGTTCAGGATCGTCATCCTTCTTCTTGATCTTTGATCCTTCCATTATATTTTTTCATTCGATCGTACCATCAACGTTGTACAGGGAAAAATCTTTGTTTCTCTCTTCATGGTCGTTGAAGTATCCTAATTTTTATTTTTCATACAAAATTGATTAGAATTATTGAATGGTTGTGATGAGTATTAACAATTATGAAAATATTATTGGAATATTATGATCAGCTGAGATGGTGTGTATACGCGTATGCATAGGAAATATTTATTAATTATTTGAAGAATATTCGATCAGAATGATTTGATTGGTTTGTATAGAAAAAGAAACAAAACAGATGATGAGAATGTTATTAGAATATTATGATAAAGGTTAAGGGATGTTCGAGCAAAATATATATTCTCGTATAAAATTAGCCTATTTTCTCGATTGCTTTTGAACATGGAGTGGGAGAGGGGGATAGAGGAAGGGTGGGATGAAGCAGCGTCGTATGAATTATTTAAAAGCTCGGTAAGTGTCGTGAACGTGAAATATGCGGGACAAACGGATTCGGGTGTTTTGTCACTTTTAGTCGAGTATAGTAGTAGTAGGTATCTTAAATGACGATAGGGTTCTTATTGCGATATGAATCGTGCTCGTATATATCGGGAAAAGGGGTCGTAAAAAGAAACCAAAAAGATAAAAAGACAGGTAGAAACAGAGAGAAAGAGAGAGAGAGAGAGAGAGAGAAAGGAAAGGAGGAAGAAAACGCAATGTAATTTAAATTAGTTCGACGTAATTTCTATCTAGTTCCGTGTAATGACCATCGGCTTAATTTATGACTCAACGTAACATTGAAATTGATTAATCATCCTCGAGATTGTGTGTAGCCGAAGTATACCCCGTCGTTAATTCGTGTAATTAATTCGATAACGGCGTCATGGCGAACGATACCAACGAGTCACGAAGAGAAACCAAATCCTTCTTACTGTTTTCTTCTTCTTCCTTTTCTTTTTTTCTTCTTCAGATTTTATTCCTCCTCTTTCTATCTTTTTGTATTTATTTATTAAATTTAATTTAATTTAATTTGATTTGATTTGATTTTATTTATTGTACGGTTCTCACAACGTTAGTATTTTATTCTATCACACAAAAGTGTTAGTATTTTTGTTGTATTACATACGTGTATCTGGATAATCAATCGAGGAAACCTTTCATTCTGGTTTCAGGTACGCTTCGTCCGCCAGGCCTGATAGGTGGAAGTAAACCGAAAGTTGCTACGCCAGCTGTCGTTGCTAAAATCGAACAATACAAGAGAGAAAATCCGACAATATTTGCCTGGGAAATTAGAGAAAGACTCATATCCGAAGGTGAGTCATTTTCTTTTATTTCTTTTTTATTTCTTTTCATTATTGTATCTCATACATTATGATTAATCATTGTTTCGAACAAAACAAAAAGAAATATATATATATATATAATATATATAAGAGAAGAAGGAAGAGAGTACTCGTTTTGTATCATTTTTGCATATCATTATGAATGAGAATATTTTCATTGACTAATTCGAACAATAATTACCTATAATTTTTCTCTAACTTTTTTTTTTCTTCTTTTATCTAATACGAAACTTAACGTTTGGATACGTAAAT
>JACGTP010000045.1:72500-202545 GCA_023678845.1 Mischocyttarus mexicanus | reverse complement strand
AACTTTTGATTAAATTATTTAATTTAAAGAAATCTGCATCTGATGAGCATCGATTGCTTGTAGAGGCATATGTCGAGGCTTTTTTAAGTTAGAGAAGTTTTCATGAATGGTTTTTATAGTTCAAGAACAGAGACTGTGACGTCGAAGATAAAATACGTAACGGAAGGCTGAAAGTGTACGAATACGCAGAATTAGAAATATTATTGGTTGAAAATTCGTGTTAAACGCAAAAAAAAACTTGCACTTATATTCGGAGTAACTCAGCAAGCAATTTTACATCATTTAAAATCATCAAATGCTTAATTTTTTTATAAGAACGGCGGAAATTTATTTGTACACCTAATATTAAATAGAAGTTGTAAGAATTAATGATTGATGTTCTTAGAAAAATAAGGAATACATAAAGTTGAAATAGGGTTTTGTTTTTTTGTTCGTTGTTGTCAACGTTAAACAGACGGTGACGGGGACGACGGAAGTTTGGACGGTTCCGAGCAACCAAAGTTTCGGCGAAATCGCACCACCTTTAGTCCAGAACAACTCGAGGAACTTGAAAAGGAGTTTGAGAGGTCGCACTATCCTTGCGTGTCTACTCGCGAACGGTTGGCATCTAAAACCTCCCTTTCGGAGGCACGCGTACAGGTGAGGATAAATTGATTCTATATTCTAATCGAACTAAACGCGTCTTCGGTACGTAGAGACGAGTAGAAGTAAAAGAAAACACGAAACGCTGATAACCAAGTTAACCAAAATTATTGAAATATATTGGATTGGTGGATAAATAAATGTCGGATTTTTTACCACAATTCAATTGGGATAATCAGACATTTCAAAAAATTATATTTCGATCAACTTACGGGAACACAGAGGAGAAACTAATAACAATAATCGTCTCTGCGTACGCGGATATAAAATTGCGTTGAGAAAAAATCTTTCGACAAAGAAAAAAAAATAACACACAAGTACAAAATTATGGAGATAATTAATAACAATTAACACGTTGATCGGCCATCTGTGACCCGGTTGTTTGTTCTTTCAACAAGATCACACCCGTGACCACTTTCAATTAATTATCATTTTATATTCAATCGTAAGATATTTGGCTACATCAAAAAACACGTAAAATTTGCGTGGCGGTCAACGTGTTAACGAAAAGTTAACATTGCAAAAGGTTAGAACAAAAATATGAGGAAAAAACAAAAAAAAAAACTAAATAAAAAGCGAAGAAGTATATAAACGAGCAATCTAACGAACCTAACTCGTGACTCTTAGGTTTGGTTTTCCAACAGACGGGCAAAGTGGCGTCGTCATCAGCGAATGAACCTTTTAAAACGTTCGCCACCACCACCGCCGCCGCCGCCGCCGCAACCGCAGCCGCAGCAGCCGCAACCGCGGCCGCATTCCGCATCCGGCATGGAAATTGGCCGTACGTCGGTTTGCTCAATCGGAGGAATGGGAGGAGAAAGTAGCGCATTTCGTGCTGTTGTAACAACATCTTCCCAATCTTCGAGGGAATCCAACGACAACAGGGTGGTCGGTAGGCTCGAATCGATCTCGAAACAACAACAGCAACAACAACAAACAGAAAAGAAACCTAGTGCGTTCCGTATGATCAGCCAATTGGTAGGTGAAGATTCGCGTACGAATTTGTCACGTGGAACTACGAGTCCTAATTACGATAATCAAAGGTCGTCTGGTCACGGACCGGGTGGACCCGGTTCCGGTCAAATAATAGAATACGAAACCGTCGAGGACGAGGACGAGGACGAAGAAATCGACGTACAAGATTCGGATCAGGACGTACCATCTTCACCACCAATCGCGTGGAGAGATCATTGGACCGATCAGCAGCCCCTAGAATTGACCAAACACGATCGTTGAATTTTTAACCAACTGGTGTCGGTGCGGAAATTATATTCAATGGTGGAAATTTCCTCCCTTTTGTTTTACCTGGTGACTGTTTTTTTTTTCTTCTCTTGTTCATCGTTTCTACGAGTGCTAACTTTATTGTGAAACAAACTGAAAAAAAAACTAATGAGGGTCTTGTTGGTTTGGTGGTTGTCGTCGTTGTCGTCGTCGTCGTCGTTTGATGTCAGTGAAAGAAAAAAAGAAAAATAAGAAGGGATTTGAAACGATTTTTCGTTGACTATTTTAAGGTTTTCGAAAGGATTATTTGAAATATTGCGTGAATTACTTTTTGTTTGTGTTGTTGGAATGAACGGTGTCCTTAATAACAGTTTTTTGAGGATTCCCTTTAAGAGAAATGATATTGGGACGAGATATTCCTGTGTGTGTTGTTACTTTTTGTTTTTTTTTTTTTATATAATTCTTATAGGGAAAATAATTGATGGAACTATTGGAGTTTGTTCTTGAGTTTTGTGACAATGTAATATAAACACTAGTTACATTTAAAAAAACTTGATTCTTCTTCTCTCTATTAATTAATTGTCTCTAGTACCTATGTGCAGCTACTTTAATACGATTACGGATCGATTTTAATACGAATTAAAATGAATTAAAACGAATTAACGAATTAAGTGCTACGAGTATCGCTGTGTAATGTTAAAAAAAAAAAGAAAAAACACGAAAAAAAGGAAAAAAAAAAACAAAACCAAAAATACTTTGCAATATCAATCGGTGTCTCGCTGTAACATTATTATCGATTAGGACTATTATCGAGGACTATAATTCGATAAAGGACAGCTTTATTTTATTTGTATTATTTTCTTTAATACACTTTCATTAGTCCATGAAAATGTTACAACGATTTGTTGCGTCGTTGAAAAGAAGATAAAGGAATCGTAAGTGAGAAAAATAGAGAAAATGAATGAAACGATAGGACAAGTCTAGTCCTTGTTAGATTAGAAAAAAAAAATGTAACATTTTTGTTTTTGTTCTTCGAAGGAAGGGATGGGAAGACACGTGGGTCTTCGTAATTTTTACGATGCTCGGTGAAAGAACACATAAGAAATTGAAGCTGTAATACAGTGTTAAGATACTTTCTTTTATTTAAAAGACAAAACTTTTGAACTCGTTTGTAAATATTCACCATTCGCTGGACACATAAGAAAAGAAAAGAAAAAAAAAAACAGTTCTTAAAGTAATTTTACGAAAAAAAAAAAGACACTATAAGTATTTATTCCAAAGTTTAAATGTCTGTTACCAATTAATTCCTAATTCCTTCCTTGCAATTCATTTCTAATCAACAACAACAACAACAACAACAACAAATCCTGTCTGTCCTAGTTTTTATTTCAGAGTTACGTAGATACACGTGGATTGTTCTGAAATAATTTTAAAATTTCTGCATCGTACGAAGAAGATGAGATATTAGTGAATGTACCTTCAAATCTAAACATTTTTCCAGGAGGGAAAATAGATTGTATTAAGAAAAGGTAAGGAATGATATTATATGTTCCAAGGATCGAGGAAGAGAGGGTGTTATTTAGTTTATGGTTATTCGATTATGTCGCTAATGGATTTATGTTTATCGATCATCCCAATTTCGTACGTTGAACATCATCGTTGCGTCGTGCGAATCTTCTTTAGTATTTCATTTCGCAAAGGAATATTCCTTCCTTTTTTTATTTGGTATTTGTTTTCTTCATTTTGTTTTCTTTGTTTGCGAGAAAGAGAGCGAAGGTGTTAAAAAAGGAGTACTTGAGTAGTCCTGGAAAGGAAGAGGTGAAGGAGGAAGGGAGGTGCTCTCTCTCTCATCGACGATTAACTCGAATCTACGGTTTCGTCGGGCTCGCAAATAAGGAATCTGCTTTGGAAACTGGTTTTATTCGGCGACACACCGTCGAAACCTGGCCAAGAGAGGCATAACACAGTGAGAATGTGAGAAAGAGAGAGAGAGAGAGAGAGAAAGAAAGAAAGAAAGAAAGTAGAGGCCACGAAAACACCGGATCCACCAGCATTTCGGATATCGTGCTTCCCGTCAACGGTTAGCGCGACCAGCAAATTTATGGTCGTGCTTCTTGGAGCCCTGGATCGTGGATATGCGTTCGGTAGGACGAGACTCGGATAGCCGCCGACTCAAGTGAGAAACCATGAGTGAGACAGAATCAGAAAAAAAGAGAAGAAAAAGGAAGGAAGTGAAGGAAGAAGGAGCGGTCCAAGACGGAAATAGCGAGTTTTGCCAAAGCAAAAAGAAAAACAACTACAGAAAAAGAGGAACATAGAAAGGGGGAGAGAAAGAGAGAGAGAGAAAGAAGGAGGGGGGCACGATGGAAAAGAGATCGGCAGCATTGTAATGCGAACAAACTTGCCAAAGGCATTAACACCCGGTGATGGTGGTGATGGTGGTGGTGATGGTGGTGGTGGTGGTGGTGGGTGAACGCTCGGCACTCCTACCATCGGCTAACTGTTGGAAAAAGAAAGATGTATATAAGGGGGGGAGTTCAGTGAAGTAGGAGGAAAAGGAGGGTGAGTTGTCTTGTGAAGTTAAAGAGAGAAAGAGAGGAGAGGTGGATGGTCGGACAGATTCAGGCAGTCAGCCAGGAGGAACGAGAACGTAACAATTACTATCTGAGACCGATCGGTGCAGTAAGATTAACGATCTTACTCTTACCGGCCACGTCCTCCACGTCTCGGTTACGATTCCTCATGGGAAGAAGCGAGAGGTAGACGTTAAAGTCACCTCCTCTTCCTCCTCCTCCTCTTTCTTCTCCACCTTCTTATTTTTCTTTTTCTTTCGGCTCAATGAGATATTGCTGCTCGGGGGTTGCTCACCTTTCCTTTCAGCGGTAAATCGCGAACGTTGTAAATGTAACTGGCCTGTGTCTGTACGTCTATGTAAACTCCTTTTTTTATTTTTTTTTATTTTTTTAATATATTATATACAATATTTTATTTCTCTTTTACCGATATGTGATAAAAATTCCTCTATTTAGTGGAAGCAGCATTAAACAATCTTAAGGAGGGGTCACCGATTTGTTAAACATATTTTAGGAATTTTGTTTTTACGATCAATAAAAAGATAGAACTCTTTGAACTTTTTACGATATATTTGTTAACATTTCGGTAATGTGTGGAAAAATTTTTAGGCAGAAATCTTAATAAGAACATAAGTTGTATCACTTCGAAGATACCCATCGAAAAAGATCGTTTAATGTCTCCATAATTCCAGCTGATTGATTTGCTTATCTCACATCAACAAATCATTTTACCAGCATATTCTAAACATCTTTAGGAATCAATTTATGCAGAAGAAAAAACAAAAATTCGATATTTTTAACCCATCACACATGGTGACACCTTAAATATAAAAATAATACAAAAGTGCATTGAGTATAGTTTAATAGATTTTTTTCCAATTGGAAGTTGACGATGATAATTCGTTAGGTGCAAACCGTGCCCGATGATCCTTGGGTTCGTGGGCCCGATCAAGCGCCATAGCAAATTTGTCTCGAACAGAACCAACTCTATCTTCCTTTCTCGTTCTCTCAGAGTTCTCCTTTGAAAGGAAGAAAGATTCGGCGTACCGGGTACGGCAATAATACGCGAGAAATCGTGAATTAGTGGAGTGGTCCTCAAGTTAGAGACCGTGATCGCGCGGGAGGTGGAAGATAGGGGAGGGGGTTGAAGTAGAGGGGTGGGGTAGGAGAGAGAAAAGGAGTGCCCGATGATTTCTCGCCCAATTAGAGTCGACCGGGCTATAAACTTCTTCGCGGATAAGATAGGACCCCGGTTTCTGTGTTCCGTCTGTAAGTCTGAGAGGAGAGGACTTGGTAATGTCCTGTGGCTCAGCCCGGAAGCCTTCCAGGTCGCATATAGACCGAGAGAATCCTAACAGAGACAAGGAAAGATAGAAAGAGAGAAAGAAAGTTAATGTGGGAGAGACAGAGAGAAAGAAAATTGGAGGAAAGGGTTAAAGATAGAAGAAGAGGAACGTACCTGAGCATTGGGACGGAGCTAATTGGCTCGTCTACTGCCCATTGAAATCGCCGTCCTGGTATCAGTTTCGATCCATGGGACAACATACACATATATACCAACGGTGCCAACGTTTTCAGGGACCGATCAATTAAACGGAAATGGCCAGGATACTATCCAGGATGAACAGACGTTCTCGCACCGTTTCCACTCTCTGGATTAATCCGTGCAACGTGTAAGCACGAATGGTAGAGAGAATCCCCCTCAAACCCCTTCTCTACGTCATCATCGTTCATGGACCCTGAATAGGGAAAGAGGGAGACGATCTTTTTTTAGTTTAGAATTCTCACATCCCTAAGCGACAACGAATCACCGGTTAACCGAAGAGATTATTATCCTGGGTTTGATCCAAAAGAGAAAATCGACGCTTTTGAGATTGAATTCTTTTTGTTTCGTGTTTTCTATTTATTCGAGGAGATTGAAATTATTTGTATTTTTTAATTTAAGATCTTTTAATTAAACTTTTGTTTGTGATGTTCGTTAATGTTTGGAATTAATTTGGATATTTTATTTATGCGTACGTGTAGTAGTAGTAGTATTAGTAGTCGTAGTATTATTGTTTAGATTAGAAATAGAAAAATAAAAAAAGAGAGTTTTATTCTTGTTCTGCTTGAAGAAAATAATTGAACCTTCCAGTATGGTTCTGAAGAACTTTTCTTATGGGGGTTAAGGTTTATACGTAATTAGTTATTAGAACGATCGTGGATAATGCAATTAATCCCACGACTCGTAGGTTTATTTACTCTCGATAGTTTTTTCTTTTATTTTTTTAATCAATTGTCATAAAAAACAAACCAACATATAACAACAACTTTGTGTCTGTTTAATGTATAACGATTATTCGCACTTAACAGTGACACGAGTTGTTTGTGCATAAAATTAATATTACCCGAAAAAAAATAAATAATTCTCCGTAGTTGTTGTTAGTTAAATTACACTTTTTTTTTGTTGATTTCTTTTGTGTAGGATAAAAGACGTAAGCAATTTATCCGAACAAAGAAATACGTACGAGAGATCTCGAGGTAATATAACTCGAACGTATTATTATTAATTGATAAATAGTTGAATACCTTTTTTTCTATCTTTCTTTCTTTTTCCTAGAGTGTAGAAGCCGTAGTTAGAGATCCCTCATAATCTTTCTTGTCTGCGACCTAAATTATAGTCATCGTCATTGAACTAGCTAGAATACCTCATGACGGTGAAACGTATAATATATAATACGCACACGACGTATAAGTACTTAGCTTGGTTACTTGCTTACTTTCTAACTTAGGTTTCTTTGTATAACGAGACAATAAGAGGAAGAAAAACGAAGATAATAAAAGAACCTCGAGATTATACTTAAACAACAACGACGAAATAATCGTCAAATGGATCGTTAAGTTGTTGAATCATAAAATAATAAACTAACGAACAAATTAAACAATCAATCGATTTATCGAAACTTATCAGACGATATTTTAATTTAACACGACGTGAGACTCGTCATGCGAATATACATAATCGACGTTTAAAGAGGGAGGTAGAAAAATACTAGACTCGATGAGTGAAGTGAAGGGGTAGAAGAGATGACTCAAAACCAGACACGTCAATCGTTGTTTCTAGCTTCTAGTGTCTTCCGTCGCACCCAATATAAGAGAGGTAGAAAAAATAATAATAATACAGAACAAGATAGATAATTTAGTCTAAAATCAGTCGAAAATGACTGAGTGTAATTCTGGTGGATAAATAATTATTCCAATGTTTCTCTCTCTCTCTCTCTCTTTCTCATTCTCTAAACGGCACCATGGAATGCATTTAATTGCCTATTTTCACAAGGGAGCAATCGAGATATAAATTAGCGAGGAAGTCGTATTATCGGACCGGCACAATTTATTTTCGCGTAATCAGATCCTTGTCTACTCGTTGGTAGAAGCAGGAGGAGGAGAATGAGGAGGAGGAGGAGTATGCATCCAGGACATAATACACACATCTCTCTCTCTCTTTCTCTATCTATCTTTCCCCACCCATTTCTTCGCTCGAATGCTCCCCTCCCCTCCCGTTCATGAGAGGGGCCACAACGGTGGTAACACATCGGCTGCAGTTCTACTACTACACCACCAAGGAAATTCACCACTACCATCACTACCAACCACCATCATAACCAATACCAATAGCAGTGATCACCACCAGGAGTGTACCTTGGGTGCTGCTCGCGTGTGCTTTAGCAGAGGGCGTAGGTACGTGTACGAGGAACCCTGCGTGTCTTTTTCCTTCTCTCTCTGTCTTTCTTTCTTTCTTTCTTTCTTTTGGTAAAGGCGTGCGTGCAGGCGCGCGTGTGCACGTGTTGGCCCGAGCAAGCGAAGTAATGGCGCAGCAGAAGCCAACTCCTACTACAAACTCCTCGGGGCTCTGAAATGAGCCGACTAGGATGGTGTCGACGTGATGTACAGCGACAGGGTCGATAGCGTTACAAGAGCTACTAACCCTTCTCCCTTGGCCCCTCCCTTCCCTTCTTCTTCTTCTTCATCTTCTTCTTCTTCACCACCACCAGCACCAACACTACTACTATTAACTAAACCTCGAGCAGTGTCCTTCTCCAATGGGTTATTCCACCTCTTTGTCTTTCATTCTCAAATACTCGACGTGTCCCAACGCATCAGCGTGTAAAGCACGCTCTTCTGGTCAGACCAGACTCTTTCTCCTTCTCCTTCTCTTCTCTTCTCTTCCTACGATTCTCCTTCCTTCCTTTTACACATATACATATATACATTAAAATATACGCGCACGTAGACGTATACACGTTGAAGTACATGTAGACGTTGATAAGTATATAAGAAAAGAGGTAGAAAGAGAGAGAGAGAGAGAGAATGAAAAAGAAAGAGTGCGTAAACGCGCGTAAACGTACACGCGAGAAAATTCCCTCTTGTAGATTACCTTCTTCGTGAAGAAGAAAGAAAGAAAGAAGAAGAAGAGTATGCGAATGCGACTATCGAGCCACTAACTTATTATCGGGAACCGCCATTAGCATGTTTATAGAACCTCGGACCGTACCAGATTTGCGTCAGAGGGGATTCTTTTTTTTTCTTTTCACCTGGCACCCATAGAAAACCTACCTCTCTCTCTCTCTCTCTCTCTCTCTCTTTCTCTTTCTCTCTTTCTGTATTTTTTGATTTTGTATTTGCGATCAATTAGCACGTTTTCTTCGTGTATATCAAACGACTACTTCTCCGACCTCCTACGGGATACGCCTAGTATCGGAATTCTTCTTCTTCTTCCTTCGTTATCTGTTTTTAGATTTTCGTGGCTCAAATACGAACGATTTACATTTTTTTTTTGGTTTAATAATAAAAAAGTAACAAAAAGATTACACAAATGTTAAGATTTATATTGCAATTTGTTGATTGGCCAAGAAAATAGAGAAAGTGTTTGTTCTTGTCTTGAATAGAGAAATTCTTAAGAATAATCTTTATTATATTATTATTATTATTATTGTTATTATGTTGGTGAGATTCTGACATCATCGTATATGTTGTACCAGCTCGGTGACACCTTGATCAATAACCTCGGACAAATCGTACCGATGATCTCTCGGAGGATATAAATCAAGTGATCATTCTTGGACGATCACACCGACACCACTTATGCACGGACAACCATGATTAACTGCTAAGCGAAATTATCAAAGATCTTTCTCTACAGCGAATTAGAATCTCTGATGTCAACGGAATTAGCTCGTCTTATTCTTCGAGATACATTTCTATCTTTATTTCGTTGTATTATAGTTTGTTTTTATTTTTATCCTATCTCGACATTTATGTTTGATCTTTCGATTCTAATACTCGACGTTATTGACCATGATTTATTACGATTATCCATTGATCGTTTGATACTAACACGTGTGTCACTGTACACACACGTGTGTGTGTTGTGTGTGTGTGTATAACGTTGTCTTATTTCTTTTTTTTTGGGTTTTTTTTTTTAAATAACATCGACACACGATGAAACTGTTTAAATCCACCTTTCTCTCTCTCGAGATGTGTTTAGTATGAATACGTGTGTGAATCCGTAAGTACTCTCATACACATTTAAAAACGTAGAACGATCTTGATCTTTCTTTCTTTCCTTTTTAATACGTTCCACGCACCTCTTTTTATGACTATCGTAAAACTATGCCGGTTAGTCCTGAACCGTGGATAATTTTCTACGCCGAGATTGGACGACGTGGTGGTGAGATTATTTTTTGTTTTTTTTTTTTATAAAAACTTTTTCATTTAAGATCCAAATCTCTCTATGATTTCAAATAGATCGTTAGAGGATTGTTACAAAAATTATTATTCAAAAACGTATCCCATTCGATGTAGTTTGTTTTTTTATTAATCATAATAATATTTTATTTTAATTTATTTTATTTTACGGGAAAATAACTCATTAATGCAGAAACTGGAAATACAATTATAAGAAGTCAGGACGTAAAACAGATTCAAGATTCTAATAAACATTGAAGATAATTTCTAATAGCAAATATTGATTGAAAGATATTTATTATGTAATATGTAATATAGTTGGTTAAAAAGAAATAAAAGAAACCATATAAGTATAAGAAAATTGTATAAGAATCGAGTGACATTAGGATTTTGACAATTCAATGAATTCATTATTTAATACATTTATTTGTTTAAAGTTTAACTTTCAAGACAAAAAGATATATTATAGAAATCATAATTTTCAATAAGAAACTTTCACAATTTAATTTTACATTTTCTATATTCGACTAATTCGATTTCATTTTCATAATCGATGTTAGAGATCTCGATTTATCGTTGAATAATTAACATTCCTAAAGATTACGTGTTATGTCGAATCGTAATAGATTTTGTTTTAGATCGGTATGTGAAAAAAAGAATAAAATAAAATAAAAAAGGTAATAGGGTGAATTGAATTGATAAAAGGTGACACACAAAACACGTTCAACTCGATTTCACGTTAGAACGAATACGAATAAAGGTGTTAATGGATTTATGTGTTGGTAAGTTATTCGTTTAATGTCCCGAAGCCGGCTCCTTACAACTTCTTTAAAGTTTCCTTTCGAATGAACGAATCGAACGTGGCATCGATTATCATTCATTCCCCTATCCTTTCCCCCTTCATCACCTCACCTTTCTCAATCCCCATTCTTATTTTCTAGTCTAACTAGCAAGACTCGAACCTTTTACGATCTAACCGATCTAACTTTTTCAAGACTAGTTTCTTCTCTAATTCCAAGAAATAACCATAAGCTTTTAACTATTTCTATCTTTCCTTTTCTTTCCTTTTGTTTTTCCTATCTCCACCTTTTTTTTTTCTCTTTCCATTTCAATTTTGGATTCTTCTCCTCGTCTAAACAAGAAGAAGAGGTTTTAATTAACACAAAAATTTGTCTGCACTCTTTTTCTGTCTCTCTCTCTCTTTTTTATTATGATCTAGGCTAGTTTAGTTAATTGTCTTTTTGTTTTCTTTTCACAATAGTCGGAGAAAGCGTAACACTGGTTGATAGTTCATTATAGAATCTTTACAAACTATCCAAATGTTACTTGAAAAGTAACACAATGAGAAGTGAAAGTTTTCTTTCAAAATGTATAATTCTCCTTTTGATTATTATTAACTCGTTGATTGTTTACGTCTTATATATCTGTCATTGGTTTTTTTTTATTATTTTACATGACGCATACCGATACACGATTTTAACCAGTTAACTGATCGAAGAATTAGATTGGCCTCCAATAAAATTTTAATATCAAACAATCCTACCAAAGTGTTTCAACATAAATATTTTTAACTCTGATTTTAATTAAATATAAAAAAAAAAGAAAAACGATAAAAATATATATTTTATCTTGACATATAATAGGCTTGTCGAATAAAGATGGTTTAAAGGTATACAAAAAATATTTCGAATGTGTTTAAAAGTCGTTGTACTTACGAACAAAGATCTAATCAAAAAACAACGGTACTTTAATGTTTCAATGATTTTATATTTTTTGTTTTTTTCCAATGGTAAGAGGGGGTTTTTTTTATTAAATATAAAATTGTTATATTCCAAAGTTCACTGTTATAAAATAAAAAACCAACTTTCTCATCCCCGCCGGGATTTCAGAAGCCAACTCTTCAAAATTTCCAGGCAAGTTTTTTAATCATTGAACTATCATAGACTACTCAAAAGTTTACTATTATAATATATAATGTATAATAATTATATTAGGTGTTGGAATTAACTCGTAGCGTTATACTAAAGATGACATGAGTTTTAAAGTATTCTGTTTTCACCTTCAGAAACAAATTTATCGTAAACCAGCTCTAACAAGGTTTTATTTTTACAACAAATATTATGTTTTAATTGTTAATAACATCATGTTACTATTATTTAAATATGTTGAGGTTTATCTCAAATAAAGTGTTTTTGCGGGAACGGCACAAAAGAAAAAGTTTTTTACATCGTATTGTTACTAGTGATGAAAAGTGGATACATTATGACAATCCTAAGCGTAGAAAATCATGGGTTAAGCCCGGACAACCATCATCATCAGTGGCAAAACGCAATATTCATGGATCTAAGCTCCTCCCTTGTATTTGGTGGAATCAACAAGGTGTAGTTTATTATGAATTGTTAAAACCCAATGAAACCATCACTGGGGATCGCTACCGGTTACAATTGATGCGTTTGAGTCGTGCATTGAAGGAAAAACGGCCGGAATGGAGCAAAAGGCACGATAAAGTTATTTTACTGCACGACAATGCTCGACCTCACGTGGCGAAACGCAAGTGAAAACATACCTGGAAACATTGAAATGGGAAGTCTTAACCCACCCGCTGTATTCTCCGGATATTGCCCCTCCGGATTACCACCTGTTTCGATCAGTGGCTCATGGTTTATCAGGGGAAAAATTAACATCTTATGAGGATTGCCAAAATTGGATCGATTCATGGATTGCCTCCAAGGACGAAGAGTTTTTTCAAAGGGGTATTCGACAGTTACCTGAAAAATGGGAAAAAGTAGTGGCAAGCGATGGGCAGTATTTTCAATAATGTAATTTTTTACTTTCATTTCAAATAAATCGTTATTTTTTAATAAAAAAACGCTACGAATTAAATCCAACACCTAATATATAATTTCTTTTTTTTATTTTCCTAATCGTTTTGTGTTTGATAGTTTGAAACGAATTGGAACGCGTATCCGTTCTTACACATATACATATACGCATATATTATTCGACGCACGAGGGATGCAAATCGTAGCGATCATTCACGCGGCACGAAATGTTAGATCCGACGCAACGATCCGATCTATCGCAAAACCCCATGAGAGAGGAGCCTGACTGATTGCCGTCATATATGTACGCTCGATGGATTACCTTGATCATGATCGTGACGTGATTTCGAAAATGGGGGTATCCCCCATCGGCAACGTCGATTTAAACGCCTTTTTTTTAAATCTCTTCTCACAAGGATCGAATAATTTCGCAAATCAAATCATTATTTATTTATTCGAGATTATTATGATTTAGAAAATGTCTGGATTATGTATGTTGAATATCACATGAATGTCACAGATTTTGACAAATTCTCGTTAATCATATTATTATTTATTTTCTCGATCATTGTGATTTTTATAATTCTATTCAATTTATTTTATACAGAGTAATGGTTGCTACTATGTTTACAATATAATTGTCATTCGATTTGCAACTGCATGTGCATATGAATACATATATTTATAATAAGAACGTATATATTATAAGTTTGTAGAAAAAAGTTATCGAGTAAGTCTAGCAGCGGTTTCATATCAGGAAATGTGTTATCATATATGTTAATTAAAGTAATATTTGGTTACAGTAACCGAGACTCGGAAATGAAAATCTTCAAGGATCTCGATTCCTGATGATAATCGCGTGAGTTAAATCACATCTTTGAAGTTGAAGAAAAGAAAATTTCAAGGAAAGAGGAAAAAGGAAGAGAGTTAAAAGAAAGAAAGAAAGAAGGAAGGAAGGAATAAACCGTTCCATAGATTCCATCGATCTCTGAAGATCAATCACATCACGCGATCGCTGTCAAAAGATGCCGATGTCGACTTTGAACCAGCCGGAAGAATCTTTGACAACCGTTAATCGACCGGGACGATTTAACGAAGGCGCGAGAAATCGGCTACCTTGAGTAAAATAAAGAAAGAAGGAAATAAAGAAAGAAAGAGAGAGAGAGAGAGAGATGACTGCTTTTGAAACGCAAAGGATCGGAAAAAGACCTAATTATACGAGACCAAGATCCAAGAGACGGCTATTAGTCCTTCCCATGCGAGTTACGTGTGGATCGATTTATAAATTTCGTCGAGTCACCAAACTCGAATCTAATATCTCGTTATCGAGACACGAGGTGCTACGACAACGCGGTAGCTTTCAAAATTCGCATTGCTTTATCGATTAATCCCGATTTGATGATGATCATAGATCAATTAACTGTCAAGAAAATATTCTGCAATTCAAGTAAAGTATTTCAATCTTAACCAGTTGTATCTACTCAAATGTTCATTGCAAACTCGAACACAGGGTCCTATGAAGCATTACAAAAGAACAAGATGAAGAAGAAGAAGATTAGATAAGATATTAACTGATTGAAATAACTTGGAAGATCGTTTTCTCTTGAGATTATATTCAGACAAAAACAAAAATAAAAACGGAAATATAATTTGTGAAGCGCGAGTAGCCCAAACGAAAGGATGAATATTCCGAGTGGAAGAGAAACGGTACGGTGGTAGCCAATGTCGAAGGTTCGATCTGGTTTCCTTTCTCTCTCTCTTTCTCTTTCTCCCCGTGTATTTTTCGTTTTCCTTTTCGAAGGAGAATACTTGTGGAGTCACCGCGGAGCCATTATCCCAGCAGCAAGTGGGTTTATTAGGAACGCAGCGGGGGTGGCCTCCGGGTAAGATCGACACCAACAACAACAACGTTCGAGAATCGGTCAAGCTCGTTACGGAACTTCGTGGTCCTTTTTTCTATCCATCTCGAATATCGGACTACCCCACCCTTCATTCCTCTTAACCCCCTTTGCTCCACACTCCACCACCATCTTCTTCACCTCCTCCTCCTCCTCCTCCTCTCTATTATTACGAACAATTATTAATGGCCGACGGTCTTTCGCCTCGGCTCGTCAGCCCATCGAAAACGATCGAGCCTTGAAGTGAGAAGCTGTTAGGGTGCTACTGAACGCCTCAACCAATTTGTTACTTCACTTCTCCTTCACCGAAATCACTCTGATTTGCCGAATCAGGATTCATTGGAGAGAAGAAGAAAAATATATTTTATTTCATTTTATCTTATACCAGTTTAAAGTTTTAATTGTTCATTTCATTTGTTCAAATTTATCAGATTCCTTAAATCGTTTAGCTTATTTTTCAAGTGAGTGATGTCTCTTTATCATAGCAACCGTAAGAAATAAATCAGTATTGGTTGATACGTAAGCAAATTTTTGATTGGACAAGTATAGAAGTTGATTTGACTGGCACGTTGATCATTGGTGACCGGAGCATTTGAACTACTTAAATTGTAAAAGTTGAATGAAAGTTTACAGTTAGCACATTTAGAACATTATTGCTTATTAGAATATACTTTGAAATAAAAAGTGTTCCATTGAAGAATTAAAAATTGTTATTGGAACAGGAAAAAAAAGATTAGGTTGAAATACTATCATGGCGTACTGAGCGAAACATATGATTTCGGCGTGGCAGTCAAAGTGTTAAAGGATAATCGGAAAAGTTGTTATTAATCGTCAATGAAAGATCGATAAAAAGTATGATAAGGTTTAAAGGTAAAACTGGCAAGTTACATGCGCCGTAGATCGAGTTATTTACCTTGACAAGTTATCCAATAAGAGAGAAAGAGAGATGAGTTATCACGTTTGTAAGAGAACCTGGGGATATTAGAGGATCGATAGGATTAACGTCGGTCGGGACAAGGATATAATAGGTAGCATACGAGAGAGAAAGAGAGAGAGGAAGAGAGAAAAAAAGAGAGAGGTGGATTATTTCGAGGTGGAGTCATGCGAAGCGCGGCACTTGGCCGCGTCAAATATCAAAGAGGAATAATAAGAAGAAAATGAGAGAATCACGCTCCCGCGTGCGTGTAAAGTTTCCTGCCGAGTTGCTTGCCTGTTTGCCTGCTTGCTTGCTCGCCTGCTTGCTTGCCTGCTTGCTTGCCTGCTTGCTTGCTTGCTTGCCTGCCGGCCAAGAGAACTTTCTCAAAGAACACGGCTAAGTCGTCGAGACGATCATCGAAACGAGTTCGCGCATCGCGATCGTTGACGAACTACGAGAAAGAAAGAATCTTCCTCCTCATCCTCATCCTCATCCTCATTCTGTTATTTCTTTTTCTCGACGTCGTGCCGATCTGTCAGGAGCTACCGGTCAGCCAGGACTTTAAACTTTTGTGTTCCCCGATCCGGAATCCCGAGTATGGACTTATCGACACGCCGCTGCATGTCAACACGACGTTTAGAGTCGAAGGAGGAAACGGTAGCGCGAGCCTTGGAGCCCAAAGAGAAGAAAAAAAAAAGGAAGGAAGGAAGGAAGAAGGAGAAGAAGAAGAGTGATAGTCGAATAAGGCAAAAGGAGTTTATACGAAATAACCCTGAGTGTGTGCAGCCGGTCTTCTCTCTCGCTGGTTCCTTCAAGCCTGGTTGTTTCATCGTTGTTGAATCTTTGACCGGGAGCGGTAAGCGTGAAAAAGAGAAAGATAGACGAGGGGAATAGGAGAAGAGGTAGGCGGCTTGGGAGAACTAAGGAGGAAGAAGTGGAAGAGGTGGAGGAGGAGGAGGAGGAGAAGGCATTGTTCGCTGCGTTGGCCCCAACGGAGAGAACCCTCCCGCTGCGCAAGTTATTTGCCACGATCCTCCTTCATGATTTTTACTCTAATTTGTAACGACAGGGGTTGGAGCACGCGAGCTGCATTCCATTTCTCTCATCCTCTTAGTTCGAGCTCGCTTCGAAGAGCATCATCCTCTCGTCTCTCGGTCCAACTTCTTCTTCTTCATCTTCTTCATCTTCTTCATCTTCTTCTTCTTCTTCTTCTTCTTTTGCGAAGTTCTCTCTTTCTATCTCTTGGACCCCGATGATCGTCTGCTGGAGCTACTACCACTGCTGACGGTGGTGCTGAGCTACCACTGGTGTTCGTTCCCGACCGATGCCGATGCCTCGAGGAGGTTTAGGTGAGAGGAAAAGACGTTACAATGGGCTGCTCCCTATGATTTCGGTAGCGGTGTTTTTTGTCAGCGGCAACGAGAGGAGTAGGAGGAAGAGGGGAAGGGGCCCGTTGCTATGGTTAGCCTTGATCGATGGCTGAACTTAGCTGAGTAAGCCTCCGTTTAATTAATTCTTTAATTACTTTCCCCACGGGGCCTGTTGAGCGTCAGCAGCACCAACCTCTCTCTCTCTCTCTCTCTCTCTTTCATCCTCCTCCGCTATCCAACAACCTGGAGCATACGAATAAGAAAGAAAGAGAGAGAGAGAGATGAACAGACAGTGATTCCGAGATCTCTGATACGGATATACCAAACGATAGCCCGGCGACGGTAGCCCTAAAGGGATTTTTAGGTACGTTCTCCTTACCATCACCGTTCATGATACCAATGTTACAACTCCTCTTAAAATCATTTCTCCTTTCCTTTTCCTCCTTCTCTCCTCTCCTCTCCTCTTCTCTACTCTACTCTCTTTCAACTTCTTCGCTAGTGCAAGTCACCGAGTTATCGATTCTACTTAACCGACTTTGTTTGATCCTCTGTTACAAAGTTTCTCATGACTTGTTTTATATATATATATATATATATTTATTTATTTCTTTGTTGTTGTTGTTCATATCATCTTCCTTCGAGATTCCTCCTTTAACACTTTGACTGGCACGTTGGTTATTTATGACCGGTCACGGTAGTCATTGGAACATTTGAATTACTTAAATTGTAAATGTTGAATGAAAATTTGCAATTAGTGCATTTAAAACATTATCGGTAATTAGAATATACTTTGAAATAAAAAGTGTCCGATAGGAGAATTAAAAATTGTTATTGGAACGGCAAAGATATAAGATTAATTTCTACGAAATTTTGCATCGTGAAATACTATTATGGCGTTCTGAGCGAAATGTATGGTTTCGACGTGACAGTGAAAGTGTTAAAAGTGTATAAGGAATAAAAATGAATGTTTTTATTTGTAATGTAAACATTAATAAATATCAATTACCAATGATGGTTAAATTCTAAACGAGTAGACACTAACGCGTAATATTTGTAAGACAAATTAAATGATCTAGGAGAGTCTGTCTATCGAAAGAATCTTCCATGTTGGCATGTACGATTATTATTTGGAACATGATACGATAGCCAGCCGGCACAGGCATCACGACATCCGTAACATTCGTTATGCACGGTACGTTCGTTCATCCGTCAAGGTGGTCAGCAAACCAGGAGCAACCCGATAAGAGGAAGAGAAAAGAGAGGGGGAAAGGGAAGATGGGGGGAGATTCCCGAAGGCAAGAGGGATTCCTTGAGCGAGTGCGAAGAAAGAGGGTGAGGGGTGGGTGCAACGTCGTAAAATTCAGCAAGGTAGTCGATCATTGTTCTTTTAAGCCCGGGCCATTGCACCTACACCTTTTTACTCCCCCAAATGTTCCGCTACCCTTTAAAAGCTTCGTGTTACCGTTGCTTATTTGCTTAACAAGATGCGTTCGATGAGCAACGACGAGTAGTCGTTCGTTCGCTCGCTCGCTTGCTCGCTTGCTCGCTTGTTCGCTTGCTTGCTTGCTTGCTTGCTTGCTTGGTCGATCACGAAATGTCTACATGTGCAGTTTTATGAAGCGACGATCATGCGAAACGCACACCCATATATATTTTGGTACCTTACTACGAGTACCTATATGCACAAAGTATACTCACCATATACGCAACCGGTATCTTCTTATTTTCTTAACCCCCATGTGTCTTGTCTTTCCCAAAATTATCTCAGATTTATCATATCATATGTTATTGTTTACCAGAAGAAAAATCGAAAACCATTTTTGGTATTAAATTGCTTCTATAAAACGTGAACTTATTAACAGATACATACAGTATCGGGATATTAGAAATATTCTTAACTTGTTTGTTCTTTTTTGAATGAGATTGAATCATTCACGAGCCGATTTTATTTTAATATTTATACTAAAAGATAAAAGAGCAACGTAGGAAAAGACGATTATCGAACGTTGAGTCTAAAAGAAGAAAACGTCATAGATTTTGTGCATAGATTTAGATGCGAAATCATAGAACATGGGAGAGAAGTATGGTTTTAAGAGTTGTAAGATTCGACGAGAGAGAAAGATTGGAAGAGAATATTTTTTTTCTGGAATTGCATCATTATAGGGAATAAATTTGGAATAATAATTTAGAACGTTAGTCATTCTTACAATTATTAGAAATAAAGGATCGATAAAGGATCAAGTTTAGTACATTATGAATATATTTTTGTTCTTAAATATTAATAACATTATATTCACAACTATAGAAAAATTTCGTATTAGAATATTTGAATCAAGGTTTCTCATCGAAGATAACATAAAAGTTCTCATGAAAAGAAAAGAAAAGAAAAAATAAAACTTGAGAGAAAACAAACCGTCAAGCTTTTCGTTCATCCCACGCAGGATATCAAAAAAGGATATCAGGGAGGACATCCATTAGCGATGAACCGGTAAAAGGGTTCGTACTAATATCCGAGAGCTGTGTAAGGGCGTCCCAAAAACTTCACCTCGCTCGCAACTCGTCCCAAGAAGAAGAGATAGGATGAAAAGAAGAAGAAGAAGTAGAAGTAGAAGCAGAAGCAGAAGCAGAAGGAGAAGAAGAAGAAGAAGAAAAAGAGAAATATAAAGGAGAAGTGAACAGAGTACTGGGCTTCCCACGCCCGAAGGAAGAATAAATTTCTATGGGGAGGAGGAGGGAGAGAGAGAAAGAGAGAGGTGGGAAGAGGGAGGGAAGGTAAACTGTATTAACCGCGGTAAGAACTCTCATCTATTCGTCTATCTATTTGCCCGTCTATATTTCAGCTGATACTCGTGATCCCCCTTCTTTCCCCCTTCCCCCTTACTCCACACTCTCCCCACACTCTCCCCACACTCTCCCCACACTCCAGCAATGTAAAGTCTTTCGCGTTCATGCAGCTTCTTCAACATCTATCTCACTTACTCGTACTAAACATGAGAGATAGATAAAGAAAGAGTGCAGTCAGGATCTTGCATCACACTTCGTTCGTTGCAACTGCAGCAATCCGATACCCAACCACGTTCGTTCTGTCTCTCTTTCTTATGTTAGTATGCTTACGCAGATATTCGTTGTAGAGCAAAAGAGTGAGTATATTGGCACGCATACTGGCATAAGCAACATACAAGCTCATAGTTATCCTTGCACGGGGAAATAATCGTCGTAACGTAGACGACCGCACGCGAGAGTCGGTAATAACGTTGCGGTTACCGTGACATTCGTTCCGTTCCGTAAGAAGTCATTCGCGCTTAGAGCTTTTAAAGAGAGACTTTAGTTTCACCACATTTATGCATTTCGCGAGATATCTATCCCCGTACGTGCATCGAGAAGAAAAATCTCTTTCCTCCTTCTTCGTTTTCTTCTTTTTTCCATTCATCCTTTTTCTTGTTCTTGTTCGTTGATCCTCTTGTTGTTCTTGTTGAGGAGGACCTTAAGGAGGCGTTAAGAGGCACAGCCTCGTAAAATAAGGCGGCGACGTGACTGCTAGATACGACCTCACCTTAGATCGTAAAATCGGTCGGCTCGTTCACTCCAACTAACATAATTCTTCGACTTGTACTACGTGCTGAATCTCCCTGGTAAATATATATATATATATAGACATCGACACACAAAGAAGAAAGAGAGAATATCCAACAGTGTGTACGTTATGACGTTACGAGCAGCTGGTTCCGGAGATTGAAGGTGTCGGCAATCAATTCGGTGAACAGGCTCGAGCCGCTCGTATATTTCCAAAGATGCACGCGTTACGATCACACCAACTTGGATGCAAGTCCCAAAGACTATGCCCAACCATCACCATTCTGCCACCGGCTTCTTGCTTCTGTTCATTTTATTATTCTTATACCCATTTTTTCCCTCCCTTTTTTTCAGATATCTTTTATCTTTCTTTACAAAAGATTATTTATCGTTATACATATAAAATACATATTATATTTATACAATTATTATATAAATATGTATATTTTTTTTCAATATTTTCCTATCAAAGATCTCTCTTTATTTTTTTTTCTATTTTTTGAATATATTTTTTTAATTTAATTGCATTAATTATGTTAAATCACATTCAAGTTTATTAATTTTTCTTCCATTCTTTTAAACCAAAGTTGTTTTATCGTTCATACACGTGTATTTCGTGTTGGATAAATAATATTGGATTATTTAGGTTCATCGATCGAATTAAATAGAGGTCTAGGTTCATCGATCGAAAGGATCAAGGACATTTACGTTTTCCATCGTTGAGAAGTTTCTCGTTAACCGTTTTAGAGTTGAACACCAGTCACTAGTCAGGTAGAATGGATTCACGTGTTCCGAAAAGGATGTTAAAAAAAAAGGGATGGCCTCGTAAAATTAGGCCGAGTATATCGGTGAGTATATATATACACGGTATCGCGATTATGGTTGTGGATAGGTAGTTACGCGACAAAACATTATTCCCTACTGATCGTAAAATTAGTCTCCTTCTCGTATCGCAAAACTTTCAAATTATTCTTTCTTCAGTTTAAGATTAATTTTTATTCAAACCAAATAACATTCTACTCTACGAGCAATTCTTTGAGGATTCTTTTTAAAGTCGTCTTGATTTTTGTCAATCCTGAAATCATCAATCAGTGTACTTGAATGTATGAAAACAAAAACAAATCTTTTATTACAGATAGGATTTGAAACAGAAGAAAGCAATTGCATACTAAGATGAGATCATCTTGTTTAAGGTTTATTTATGAGATAAAATACAAAATTAATCGTCAACGCAAACGTTGATTTAAAAGAAAATCTGGTTGGCGTATTAAGTATAATACAATTTCAAGATATACAATAGATTATTTTATTCATAAATAAATTTTTCCAATTATCATCGAATCACGAAAGACGATTATTCAAGAAAGTATCTAACTTCACAAATTTCATAGGACATATGCAATTTTCTTATTAGATGATTTATTTATCTTAGTTTCTGAACAAGGAGATCAGAATTGAATAAAAGATGAAAAATAAATGCTGAAATAAAGTATGAAGAAATATTTTGGAAGACGACAAAAGGTGAGCCGTGAAAGATCAAGGAAATAAGCGACAGTTTTGATAATCGGTGTGCGCGTTCGGTTAATGCCGACAAGAGATCGGGTCTCTCTCTCTCTCTCTCTCCTTCTCTCTTACTCTCTTTCTCTTTCTTTCTCAACTCACATCAGCTCTCAACTCATGTTGAAGATATAAAGATGCTTCTGTCGGTCTCTCATTTCTACAGAGAAAGAGAAAGAGAGAGAGAGAGAGAGAGAGAGAGAGAGAGAGAGAGAATGATCGTCGGTCGTTTGCCTCTATCTTCCCCTATCTTCTCGACTTACCTTCGATCTATCGTAGATGGATGCAAACACGAAGGTAGACACACGATACCTGCTTCGAATCTACCCGGGTCCTCGGAGCGGGATCGATTGCCATAACGTTGGATATCTTAACGTTAGATTTATTAACACGGATATATCGAGTAGGTATAACGTGCCAACAGAGATAACCATCACCATGATCAATTATCTTTAATCTTATCAAAAGGTACAGAAAATTTATTAGAATAGATTTATATATATATAATATACTTGAATATATTAGAATATATTATATGTGTATATATATTCATTAGATTCTAATGAATTCGTTTGACCCCCCATGAATTAAGTCTAATCTTAAAGACCTTAGAATTACTTTTTATTTTCTATTAATAAACAGTTAGTTAGTTTAACACAAATCATTGGATAATAGCTTTAAACTTATTTCACGATTTTATGAATTAAATGGATCATAGTTGTATATATTAAGTGTTCGATCATTTATCTTTTTTGTGATATATCTTTTGATAACGTGCCAATAAAGATAACCATCTCTATGATCAATTATATTTAATCTTATCAATAGGAGAATGACTAATTTATTTGAACAGGTTTATATAATATATTTGAATATATTCATTAGATACTATAATGAATTCTTATTTGACCCCCGTGGATTTAATTTATTAATCTTACACAATACGTGTCTAAATAATTTCTAGTTTCTTTTTTTTTTAGAATATCTTTATTATCCTTCTCATTTATTCTAATTTCATTTTCAATCCTTCAATTCATTTATTTCTATTTAAGACGTCTTAATAATTTCTGTTTCCTTTTTGTTAAAACACCTAATCTTTTTCATTCAACCTAATTTATTCTAAATTCATGATTAATGAATCTAACAAGTATCACATTTTTCCACAGTGGTTACTCTTTTCCGATATTCTTAACAAATTCATTCGACCAAACAAATGTCATAATTTCAAAATACGTCCAAATAATTTCAATTATCTTTCCAAAAAACCTACTCACACGAATCCAAACAATTTAAGATTCCATTCAACCCAATCTCAATCTCTTTGATGAATCCAGGATCTATCCAAAGGTATCACAGCTTTCATGGAAGTTGGTTTTATCAAAGATTTCATGGAAGTTGGTGTTATCACAGTTGTACCTAACGTCTGGCAGTTCATCTATGGCAAATCTAAATGCATCATCGTTGATGGAGACGCTCGACAGATGAATCGGTTGGATTAACTAACGCCACTAACGTCGAAGGAAAAAAGGGAGAAACAGAAAGAGGAGAGTGAAATGGGAAAACGAAAGAGAGAAAGATCATCGAGGCTGGTTGTTCGTCGAGAGTCTGATCGTCGAGGCAGATCGTCGAAGCTTGAAAGAAGAAGAAAAGGCACCGCGACGTAGTCGTTCTATCCTCTCTTTCTCTCTTTCTCTTTCACAAACACACATACACACACAAACACACACACATATTGTCTCTCTTTTTCTCTTTTCTCTCTTCGCGTTCGCTCGGAGCTTGCGTGCCAGTCAGCATTGGCAAGTAATTTCTTGCACGCAATTGCCCGCTACTGGAATTGCCTGGTAGGCGACCTCAGTCCGTCAGTCATTTACTTTTTAAATCGATCCTACCTACCTACCTGCCTGCCTCCTTGCTTCCTTGCTCCCTTGCTTCCTTGCCTGCCTGTTTGCCTGTTTGCTTGCTTGCTTGCTTACTTGCTTACTTGCTTGCTTGCTTGCTTGCTTGCTTCCTTGGCTCACTGACTACCCTGCTTGAGCCTGTGCGAGCTTACCGCACGAAGAATTTTCCAAACGTCAATGCGATAAAATGACCTTAACTATCCTCATTTATCTCTTTCAACTTCTACCTTTTCTTAGACATTGTTTTCTAATCTTTAACCTCTTCAATGTTCCTCTTCAACGTTGTTTCTTCCTTAGACATATGTGGATGTTAACTTTCAATTTGACTCGCTTAAACGGTTACCAAAGGGGTATACTTTTATAATTAATTCATAATTTTACAATTTTTCTAGCAAATTAAATTACAATAATGTTTTTTCTTACTGTATTATTAAAATTATATATTTTTTAATCTTTGATTGATATAGAATAATCATTTACTTATAATTAAAGAAATAGTATAGTTAAAGAAAAAATTCTTCTCGGTTATCCAACTTGTGTAATAGTATATTTATATATATATACCTAATCGAGAATATATGAAGAAAAATGAGTTGTACGAAAGGTATCATTTGGGAGGAAATTGGTTAACTCATTCGAAAAAAAGGATATAAGTGTATCTCGTGTGTGTCAATTCACGATGTTATCGTATTAGCTTGATTCTCGTTAACTTCAAAACGAATGATCTTAATCTACCAATCGTTTCCTTTTATATTCTTCAAAATAATCATTCAAGGAATATCGTCAATTTATTTAAAAGTATATTTAATGTTTAAAATAATTAAATTTAAATCCGTTACAGATAGTTTCTATGTCAAATAGAACAAAAAACAATCTACGTTAAAGAAAAATTAGTAATATTAAATAAATATCACAAATTACAATAATTATAAAACTTTATTATATAATTTTTTTTTAGAAAATCAAGCAAGAGCGTGTTTTATCTCGAAGGTATGTAAATTATCGATCATCTTACTTGTCATTTATGTCCTCACACGGAAGGATACCGTATTTTCAAAAGACGTGATTGAAGCATTCTGAAGAGAACAAAAATAAAATATGAAAGAGAAAGAAGAGAGAGAGAGAGAGAGAGAGAGAGAAGGAAGATATTATTTATCTTTTAAAATAGAATAAGTAAAAGAAAGATTAAAAAATGAGAGAGAAAAGGGAAGATAAGTTATTATTTCAATCGAAGGTAGCAATAAGGAATAATTACCCATCTAACTATAGATTTTGTTTTTTTGTTTATTTTAATTTGAAAATCCGTTGCACGGGTTTTGCATTCTCGTGCACGAAAAGCAAGCAAGCAAGCAAGCAAGCAAGCAAGCAAGCAAAGCAAAGGAAGCTAGGAAGAAACTGGAAAACTAAAAGGAACAAAATGACTTTATCTTAATAATCTGCAGTTAATGCTTTTCTAGAGCGAGCGTGAGGAAGATGATCGTGAGAAAGATCCAACAATTTCTTGATCTATCTTTGAAAAAAAAAAAGAAAATATGGAAAGAAAGAAAGACAGAGAGAGAGAGAGAGAGAGATACATGCACGTAAATAAATAGGAAAGGATTTTTAATGTAAATTAAATAAACGGGTATATAATCGATCGATGAAATAGAGCGTATATAAGATGTTTAGTATTTTATTTATATTTCAAGAACACGAAAGGTCAATACAGACGATATTGAATACAATTTTTCTTTATTTCTTTCTTTCTCTGTATTTTTAAACACCAAGAGTTGTCATATGTAAAATTATTACAGATCGAAGGAAAATGAATACTTAGTCGAGATCAAATTTTCTTTTCACGGTTTTCTCACGTCTACGTCAGCTTTTATTTTTAATTTAATTAATTTAATTAATTTAATTCATTGCTTTTTTAATATGTTTCTTTTTCCTCTCTTTCTCTCTCGTCAAGTATTACATCTTTGTGTTCCACTATGACGTACAAAAAAGAATAACGTGTAAACGTGTGTGTTATAAATAATTTCATTATCTATTTTTGCTTCAGCTATTTTATTTATTTTTATTTAGATCATTCGGTATTACGTGGTGTCTCTTAAATTGGCATACAAAGTATACGTAAATGTGTTTTAAATATTTGATTATTTATTTTTACAGGAGGGGTGTTTATCTGGTTTTTTGTATATCGATTGTTTTATCTTTCTTCTTTTTTTCTTTTTACATATTTTTAAGTTAATAAAAGGGTATAGGTCGCAATTCGTATATGCTTAATTATAATGTGTCAAGCATGAAATGGAATAAATTTCAATTCAATTGTGTACATTTATTGATCCATTTCATACTTGACACAACTTAATATATAAAAATCAAAATTAGATCATCTAGTTTTATTTTAAATATAAATAATTATTTTTTTACGTACATATTAAGCTTAGATCAATAATAATAATTAATGTTTATCGAATAAATCTATTTTTTACGAAAAAACCAATCACTCTATTAAAGTTTTATTATTTTTAGGTATAAAAATAAGTTTCCGCAGTAAAACAAAATATGGCTTAATGATTAAATTATGGTTAAAATGTCTCATGTAAAACGTCATATCGTAGGGTTTGACATCTCTCGACAACATAATTTTGGTATATTAGTGATTTTGTATCGATAACAGATATTTTGTTTCGTTCGAAAATGTCGAGTTTTGAGCCGAATAAGCGTCATTTGCAGGAACGTTTGATTCAATTATTTAATTTAAAGAAATCTGCATCTGATGAGCATCGATTGTTTGTGGAAGCATATTTCGAGGCTTTTTTAAGTTAGAGAAGTTTCATGAATGGTTTTTTTAGTTCAAGAACGGAGACTGTGACGTTGAAGACAAAATACGTAAGGGAAGGGTGAAAATGTACGAATACGCAGAATTAGAAATATTATTGGTTGAAAATTCGTGCCAAACGCAAAAAAAACTTGCACTTATATTAGGAGTAACTCAGCAAGCAATTTTACATCATTTAAAATCATGAAATACTTAATTTTTTAATAAGAACGGCGGAAATTTATTTGTACACCTAATACTTTTCTTCTTTTTTTCTTTTTTTTACGAATTCTCTTATTATTTTCATTTATATATTTCACTACTACAATATTGTTTAAATAATCAATTTCATACGTGGTGTGTTTAATTGTTTCGTTAATAACTTAAGTAAAAGAAATTCAAACGATCGTCCAGATAAACGGTGATAACGATTATTAACCGAATAATTGGTATAATAAAAAAAAAAAGGATGGGTATAAATATGTGTATGTTTGGTGAGAGAAAATTTGATAATATAAAACGTCTGGTAGATTATCACGAGCGTCTGGGTTGTTAAGATAAAGGTTAAATTTGCAACAGTCAGCTGTGGTTCGTCGTTGTGGTCCAATCTGGATAAGGAATAAGAATGACTATACCATGTTAATGGTAGAATCCTAACACGTTTTTCTAATAATATTTATTTATTTAATTAACGAGTAATATAAAAAAATATATATATAACAGGTCATACAATAAGTCCTGGGCCTGATACATACATGACAATACTGTTGACAGACCCATATGATTTTGTTTTTTGATTCAGGTATGCAATAACGGATCTATGTTTCATTCATTGTCAGTTACCGACGAAAAAAATTCCTTTTTATCTCGCTTGAACATAGGAATTCAAGCCATCTCAAAAAAAAATCGTTAACTGACGATAAGTGGACAGCAACCGATGATAAGGGGTCATTAAAGCCACTGTAACTTGTAAAGTAATTGTCAGAATGATAAGAAATTGTGACACGTATCGTGTTTTTAAAGATTCGTACTATCCAGGAATCGTATGGGTCTGTCAACGGTATTGTCATATATGTGTCTGGAACTTATTGAACAACGCGTTGCATATACAATAATCCCCCCTATAACGCGGTAGATTCGTTCCGCGTAATGGGAAAACGCGTTGTAGGAGTATTCTCAATTGACACAATGTGCAGAGGTACGTGAAATTATTTATGAACTGTTAACTGTCAAACTTCAAATCATTATAAATTTCCCCGCGTTATATGGGGGAAAACACGCGTTATACGAGGGACTGAAATCGCGTAGTATGAAAATGCGTTATAAGAGTACCGCGTTATAGGGGGGATTACTGTATATTATTTTTCGAATTTTCTGTTCAACTTTACATCGATGAATATTGAAAATAGTTTTTCTTTTTTCTCTTTATTTTATTGTAAAATAAAATTCCCTCGATTTTAGATGAGGACGAGGGAAGAGGAGTAGGAGAAGGAGGAGTAAAAAATTCGTTTGAAAAGCCGTATGACGTTTAGAGTGAAACGTAGAAAGAGAGATCGATCATCATTTCAAAAAACAGAGAAATGGAGAGAGAAAGAAAGAGAATTTATCGGATTTTTTGTTCGTGTCGATGCTCATCCGTTCGAGAAACGACGAATGCCACAAATGTCAGGTCCGATAAACTCTTTCGTTTAGAGACACGCATTAGCCGCTGATAAGGTGACCTTTTCTTTTTATCTTTGTCTTCCTTTCTCTCCTTTTTTCTTTTTTTTTTTTTGTTTTCATTTTTTTCCTCGTATGTTAAAGGCATTGGCAATACCAAGGCCATATTTAATTAAAACTCACGACACATTCGGAATAAGATTTAAAATGTATTTCCCGTTTTCCAATTCCCTTTCCCTCCTCTCAATCGTTATTTTCTTTCTTTTTATTTTTGGATAATTTCAATACACGCAGATATTTTGTCTTTTCTTCATCGACGTGAAATTTGTTTATTTTTGTTTTCTTTTTTACTTCGGTCTTGTGTTTTTAATCAAAGATTTTTTTTTATTCGACATCACAGGGGACAACGACGACGCAACTTTCAGAAATATTTTATCGAAGAAGGAGTAAAAATAGTTTTTTTCTTTTTTTTTCTTAACGTCGCCAACAACGATGATAATATTCCATTTAATGCGAGTCAGAGTACGATGATATAATCGGTAATTATGGAAAATACCATGGTTCAACGTCAATTCAATTGTCATCGGCGAGACGATGATCATCATCCAAAAATCATCATCTCTTCTCTCTTTCTCTCTCTTTCTCATTTTTTTTTCTTTTATCGTTTCTCAATTCCTTTTATTCTTAAGACTAATTCTTGGCTACATTTAATTACGCTTTTTTTTTAGAGATCTTTGTCGTAATATTCTTATTTGATTACTATGACCTTATTTTTTTCTTTTTTTAATAAAAAATCAATACCGTCTTTATTTAGAAGAATTAACAAAGATTTATATCGTCGAGATAGAGAGAGAGAGAGACTCAGAAATTTTCGACCTGTTTCCCTTTTAAGAATCGATTTAAACGAACTTAGCTTAGAATATCGCGTGGATTCGAATCGTTTAGGTATCGTTCGTTGGATTACCATTAAGATGATATCTACAATAGTTTTCTCACTTTGATTAGAAAACGATGATTGATACTTCATTCTTCTTTTTGTTTTCTTTCAAATACTATCATAACGAAAAAAAAAATCAATATCAACAATAATAATAATTAAATGCTAACCAATTTATCATTTTCATTCCGAGCAAACATTTACGTATTTTTCTTTAGTGAAAATATTTTGAAATAAAACGTATTTCAAAATGTTAATAATTCTAAAGGAAAAAGAAAGTACAAGAATTGTATTTTTCTTATAATAATTAACCTCTAACAATAAATTATATTAATTAATTCATTTATTTATCAAATAACTCTTTAGAGTTTAAAATAATTAATATTACTTTTAATAAATTAATAATTTTGTTTTTCTAATACAACGTTCCCCGACCTTTTCATTTTCGACGAAGGTAAAAGTCGAAAAAAGACAAAAAAAGGAACATTTTTTGACTTACAATGTTTACGAAAAAAGCATTTCAGCTGAGGGAAAGCTAGTAGTAGTAGTAGTAGTAGTCTTCTTTCGCTAAAAGAAGAACCAAGTCGAGCATGATGTTCGTTCTTCCTTAACAAAAATGGAACACAAAAAATGAATAGAAGAAGAAAGAGAAAAATAGACAGACAGACAGATAGACAGACAGACAGACAAAGAGAGACAGACAGAGAGAAGGAAAGAAAGTAAGAAAGAAAGAAAGAGAGAAAGAGAGAAAGAGAAAGAAATCAGGAAAAAAGAGAGAAAGGGTATATACATCAACACGTATGCATTCTTTGCGTACACATACACGTCATAGATATGCATATGCACGTACACACACGTACTAGTTACTTCCGATATCTCGAAGAGAATGGAAATACGCTGGGATACGATAGAGTGCCTTCGCGAATAAGAACGAAAAATATTCCTTCTTCGATAAAACCGTCGAGACTTTTTCCTACACACCCCTCCTACCTTTCTCTCTCTCTCTCTCTCTTTTTATTTTTTTCTTATTTTTTTTGGTCTTTTTATTTTTTATCTCCGGCGCTCCTCTCTTCTTATCGGCGTCACACGTTTGACATTCCAAGTTTCCTTCACATCCAAGAATTTCTTCTTCTTCTTCTTCTTCTTCTTCTTTCACTTCCTCTTCCTCCTTTTTCTTTTTTTTTTCTTTCGTTTGACTTTCTTTCTCTATTTCTCTTTATTCTCGTACGGGTTCACGTGTGTCGGGTCTTGTTTTTAGACAGACAGCTTCCTCCACTTCAAATTCTTCCTCCTCCCTTCTTCTTCTTCTTCTACTTTTGATACTATTCTAGCGACTTTCATATTCCAGGGAGAATATTATATCCACGTAAGAGAGGAGTGTTCGATCACGTGTAGATTTGGTTGTATATGTTTTACTTGGGTGTGTGTATATATACATGTTTCGTTAGATTAGTTTTCGTAAGGGGGACACATGGAAAATTCTTTTGGTTTTATGACTGTGCGTTTTGAGTTGCAGGGTATCACGCGATACCGAAATATGTTCACGTTTTTGAAGCGCGTGATATAAGCGTGAGAGAGGAATAAATATATAAGTATTATACGTGTACGTATCTATGTATGGATACGTATATTAATGTGTGTGTGTCATCATCGTCAATCTGCTTCGACTTCTTGGCCTTCAAAACGTTTAGAGGCATGCTTGATAAGCAGTTTTTGCTTCCGATAGTCAGTAACTCGAAGACGAGTAAAGCGTGTTGTTCTCCGTCTATATTCGTTATTTATTCTTTAACGTTATTTTCATTACAAAAAGAAAAAAAATACAAAAAAACGATACTTCTCTGGTTTTTTTTTCTCGTTCTTCTTCATTCCATTTCTATACATTTCTTTTTTTGTCTTTTTTGCCTTTGAATTCGTTTTCTTTTCTCTCTCGTCTTTCTTTTAAATCTCTCTTTCTCTTTTTATTTCTAATTACTACAACAAAGTTACGAATTGATATATGAATATATAACATTTTCATTTGATCGTCGATAAAAGAAAGAAAAAGTATCGGAAAAAGAATTAAAACTACAGAATCAAGAGAGAGAATATTTTCTCTGAGAATAATTATTTAACACCGAGTGCGTTTGAAAGACAATAATAACAATAATAATAATAATCTTAGCTTGGAATATAACACGAGATATGAACTTTGATAAAAGTTATTAACGAGTTAAATCGATCTATCTATCGATCTATCGATAGATTTATTACAACTCGTAGAAATTTCTCTTCAAGGTTATTATTCGTTGAAAAACAGACATTCAACAACGTGTTATAACAAAACATACTCCGAGTAATACTTCGAAATAGAACTCACTCTACGTTGGATAAATTGAAGAACGATTGATCTAATTCACGTGATCGTTTATAAGACCGTTCAGATTAGAATTCAATCAGTTAACAATCAATCACATACTGTTGTATATATATATATATATATATATTATAGATACATAGATATTTTATATAAAATAATTACAAGTATTCTTACCACGATTGTAAAAGATATACGAAGGAGAGATTACAAGTTGCATCGTGTGAGCGCGTATGAGTACGTGTCGATGTTATGGTTCTGAACAAAATAAGAGAGAGGGGATAAAGAGAAGAAAAGTATTAGAAGAAGAAGAAGAAGAGGAAGAAGAAGAAGAAGATTTAATTCGTATTAGAAAGAGTACGTTTCAATCGCAGTGCAAGTATTACGAAAGGATGAAGCTAAACAAGGCCGATTTGATCGTACTATTGTTCTACATATTTGTATTAATCATCTGTTCAACTTCAATACCAATGAGGAAAGATAAACTAATAAGCATGACGGAAAAGCCGAAAGAAATAAAACGTTTCATACGTTTCGATGAAGCTATTAAAATGACATCTATCATAAACGTGCCATTACATTGTCCACCGGATAAAGTACGGGTCGGGAATCGTTGTAGATCTGTCTTCTAGAATATTAGGTAAGCACTGGCTCCTAATTATGGTTTTCTTTTTTTTTAACTATTTTTTTGCCAGTGTATGTATGTATGTATGTATGTATGTGCTTGCTATACCGAAAATTTATTCTATCGATTTTATATACTATATTTTGTTATAATTAATAATTACATTTAATTTATATTCTGTCAATTAATAATTATATTTATATATAGTATAATTTATATACATAATTTAGATTGTCAAGTATGAAATGAAGCAAATTTCAATTCAATTATATGCATTTTTTGCTTCATTTCATATTTGACAACGTAATATGTATAGTATTATATATATAATAATATAGTATATAGTATAGTATATAATATAGTATATATATAATATAGTATATATATAGTATTATATATATATATATATATATATATATATATATATATATATATAGGTGACAATATAGAATTTATATTCGCTTAGAGTTGTGAATTTAAATAAGAAGAAATTAGCATTTAGGATTACGTCAGGACTGCGTCAGGGTTGCGTCAGAATTGCGTTAGGGTTGCGTGAGTTTTTAAAAAATTTTTCATCAATAAAAAAATGTTTCTTTTACGATAATTATTTATGAAAATGTAAAAGATATTTCCTCGTTAGAAAAATATAATTTTGAAAATAGTATCATCTACTTTCACGATACGTACGTTTAAATCATATGATTTGATATTTGCCGAATCGAAATCGGATACAACATGCAGGAGGATAAAGAAAGCAATTGTTTCGAATAGGAAATCAATATAGGAATGTAGAGATTTTTCATTTAAATTTAGGTTTAAACATATATCAGAACAATGTTCGAACTCGTACAAGGTAACCTTTAAGATTAGATTTTCTTCTGAAAGTTTCTACAGATTTCGATTTAAAACGTCTATTTCTCTCTCTCTTTTTACATTTTCAAGAGAAAGAAAACTTCCCATATACAAAAGCTAAAATGGAAACGTTCTTTTGTAACGTGATAGGTCGCACTTTAAAAATAATAAAACATAAAAAAAGGGTGCTTCCCTTTTTACCTTTTCCAAAAATAAGAATATAACATTTCAAAGTTATTTTTTTAAAAGTCTCTCGATCTTCTGAAGAAGTAAAATTATTTTTAATAAAAATGAAAAACACATACACACACACACACACACACACTGTACCACGATTATATTTAAATTCATTAAAATTAATTTCATAAAATTATTATTTCATTCCAAAAATATTATCATAAAATATAAATAATAAATACATCATGTAGTATATTTCGTAAATTTATTCAGATATTGACTAACTCTTAGGATTAAAACATCCGTAGTATAAAAATAGAAATGACTTATGCAACCTTCGTAGAAACTTTATAGAAATTATCGAATGATTTATCTATGCGTTGATTTATAATAATTTCGTTAAGTACTTGATAACTTATGCGTGCAGGAAACTTGTTCTATAGATTATAGATAGATAGATAAATATACGTGTGTGTGTGAGTGAGTGTGTGTGTGTGTGTGTGTGTGTGTGTATACGCGTACGTAGAATCAGGAAGTAGGTGATAGACGTTCCGTTGTCGAACATTTTGAACGGGTGCGGGTACTCCTCTCTCTCGCGTTGTAATCACGGGGAAGCAATTTTGGGGACGATTTTACATTAATTGCCCCTCAATTTCACCGACGAACGAGTCATCATCGTCGTCGTCGTCGTCGTCGTCGTTGGGTTGAACGATCGCGAGATGAAATTTAATGTCGAACTCTACGTTTGCCTGATAGAAACCAATTTTTTGTATTTTTTTTTTTTTCTATTTTTCACTTTTGTTTCATTTTTATTATTCTTTATTTTATTATTTCTACAACGAAATTTTTCCATACAAACCGTAATAGTTGAATTTATTTTCCATTTCCGATTGTCCTAACTTTTTTGGCGGAGATGGGGGAAGCTATCGTGGGTGGAAACAATTACTGTTTTTGATGTATCTTAAAATTATTCTAAAAAAGAAACAACAAAAAAATAATGAAATTTTTCTTTTTCATCGGAGCCAATAATTTCACGATTCTGTGGTACCTATCGAAATTTTTATCGACTAGTATCGATTTATTGGCACGAGTCTATGGAATTTGGAAAATATTTTTATGGATATCGTTTGGAAATGTTAGAACTATTATTTATGTCAATCATATTTGTACCTCTTGAATAGTATTGTAATTTCTTTGGTCGATACATTCTATGGATAGGTGATCGGTAAAACTATGAATAGAAATCGATACTTCTACTCGTTAGCAAAGTTCTAGAATAAAAAAGACATAATTTCATTCTATTTCAACTAATACATATTTTTAATTTAATCGTATTAAACAAAATCGAGTTATCGCAATGAGTGTACAACGAAGAACAGAAACAATAATAATCGTGGTACGAAATAGAATAAATCATTTTCGATACTCTAACCGTGAACAATTCCCTCAAAATTGTATTCCCAATACCTATGATTAAAAAATCGTCTTATTACCGAAGAAATAAAACCTGAAGAATTAAAATAATTGTCTGAAGGATTAATTTAAATAAATAAATTCTCGCGATTTAATATTATTTTCTATCTCTCAACTTTTCTTCTTCTTCATCTTCTTCTTTTTCTTCTTTTTTTAATACCCCGAATATTATTCAAGATATTAAATAAATCTTCATTTAAACGGAACCTTTTGATTATTGGTTTTGAGTTTTGCTCTTCGCTGTAAATGCGACGACGATGAAATAGAAAAAAGAAAAAAGGAAAAAAAATAGGAAAGGGAGTAGGAGGGAGAGAAGATAATTCATTGAGAGTCTCTCGGAGTCTTTCAAATCAATGTGATTCTCTTGAAAACGTCAATGAGAGAAAGAGAGGAGAACTTAGTCTCTGTGTGTGTGCATTTCTATGTGTGTGTGTGTGTGTGAGTGTGAGAGAAAGAGAGAGAGAGAGAGAACTTTTTTAGAATTCTCGGATGGGCAAAAGATCAACGGAACTTACCGTAAATAGACGTGACTCGTTCGCGTCGCTATGGGTACGGAACGGATCCGGTACGGGTATAGGGTATACGGTACGGTGAAAGCTATCGTACACATTACCGATTTTACTACTAGACCAACTAGGCCACGACCTACAACGATACGCTTTTGTGAATGATGGACCTTTAGTTATCGGGAAAACTCGAAGCATCGAGTATTACTTCATTCAATTCATTCAATCTGCATTCGACCAAATCACTATACCTTTCTATATATATGTACATATAAATATATGTACATCTATGTACTTAGAAATTTCCTCATAGTCAGAATATTCTACGACATTTTTGACGTAATTAATTATCTTCATTCCCACTTATACTTTTGACGTTATGCTTGATTTTGTCGTTGGTTGTATTTTTATTCATCATCTTTGTATCTTCATTTCTATTTTAATTTCTGTTTTTTATTTTTTCCTTAAAAGAAAATACCAATCTCAATCCTATATGGGTCGAATTATTATTTTTTTTTTCTTGAATAGTATCCAAAATTCTGAACTTATACGTGCAGATTAAATAACAATTTTTGTCTTGTCATCAATATTTTTATCAGTTCTTATCTCGGAAATATTATATAATTAAGATGTATAATATGGTCATTAAGTGAAAATATTAAAATTAATTGGTAAAATATCGATATATTAACTTGTGACCGGAAAGTTACACCGATCATATAATGGGTTAACGTTAGAGTCATCAAAAGATAGATTAAATTAATTGGATAGAATTTTTCGGTTGCATCAGAAAGTATACGTATAGATTTATTAATTCTTGTATATTCGTTGAATGTTCTTTTTTCTTTTTATTAATCAAATAAATCATCAAATAAATATATATTTAATCGAAATATCCATCAATTATTTACCCATTTAACAAATCGGTACGTATTTTCCAGGCAACCCAAATAAAACGAGTCACCGTATTTGCTTTTAAATTTTCTTACAAATATATATATACATGTGTGTGCGTGTGTGTGTGTGTATGTGTGTGTATTTTATATCATTCATCACAAATAATTAATCATATGTTTCGATTGTTTCATTAAACAATTGATCAGTTATGAATTAATAAATTTTGTTAAAAGAATAAAGAAACAAAATTTCTACATCTGACTGTTAATTATTTGATTCCAACAACAACTGTATAATAATATTGTTTATTATCTTTGGTTTCAGATAAAAATACAATTCATTCTGGGCATAGTTTGTTCATTTTCATCGTCAAAACCAAACTACGAATGGGATATTCTTGATTCTGGACGACGAGAAGAAAGTTTAATCGAGCAAAGGCTACCGTTTATTCCTTATCGATCTTCTTTCTCTCTCTTTTTTCTGCGATCCCGCCAGCGAGTAAAAATCTTTCAATTCTAAATTTGGAAATCGTCGAAAGGAAACCAAGAAGATGACGCAGTCGCGAAATTCGAGTTTGAATATTGGGGAATATCGATTAATCAAAGAGTATGAACGAATTGATCGATTCTTTCCTAACATTATTACATTTCAACATTAATATTATTAATTATTATTATTATTATTATCATAGAATTTCTTCATCTTAAATTTAAGAAACTAGAATATTTCCTTTTAAATAACATTTTTTATGTATAAATATTTTTAAGAAACTAATTTACGTGGAAGGAAATCAAAGGAAAAGAAAGAAAAGACAAAAAAAAACCAATCATCGCGCCCAATCGATATTAATTTATTTGAATAACTATATTTCCTTTCTGGAAATTTGACAGAAAATGTAGAAAATCGTACGAGTGAATTCATCTCTCTCTCTTTCTCTCTTTCTACCAATATTTGTCATTTATTATTTTCTATTTAATATTCTTCTTATTATTATTATAAAATTTGTTTCATCTGTGAACTCGAGATAGAATAAGAAATTATTCTCGCAATGCTTATTTTTGATTTTCTTTATAATACAAATATTGCTTCTTACTTGTATATTTTTAAGAGATTAAGACATTCTCACGCAAAAAGAAGCAAAGAAAGAGAGAGAGAAAAAAAACAAGAATTCCATTACAAAATCGACATAATTAATTTATTAAACAAAATACATTAAAGATCAATAATATATCTGAGATGAAATTGTATAAACATCTGCCATACCGACGACGAAACACGTCGGCCTTGAACGTATCGCATGTTGATAGAAAAGATACAAATCAAGCGAGTAATGAAATCTATCAACACTTTTAGATGATCGTTTCGTTTTATACACAAGTTTACCCACCCACCTACTAACTTACTCATCAACTGACACAGACACAGACACACATACTGACTCACATCAACTGAGCAATGAAATAAATCAGCTCTTTTAGATGATCGTTTTGCTTCTCCTCTCTCACACACACACACACACACACACACATACATACATACATACACACTCGCACACGTAGAAAGGAACATCTGTATATTATATAAATATATATACAAAAGTGGAAATGGTATCATTAATCATGATTCGAATTGGGGATGAGGTGAGGGGAAGGAGGAGAAGGTTAATTCGCATTCGGTTAACAGTCTAAAGCGAGATGATCAGATTATTTTCAATAATTGACTATGTTTGCTCAACGATAAAGAAGAGACACGTATTAAAATAAAATTGATCATCGATCGGCTTGGAAAATAAGTAAATACATAGTTTATTATACTAATGAGTGATGTGTAGTCGAGTTAATAAAAAAAGAAAATAGTATTAAAATAGTAATCGAATAAGAATTATATTTGATATTATACTTGTAATAATAAATAATTATTAATTTCTCGAGAGTGTTTTGGGAAAAATCATTTGGATTGTTTTTTTACACGATAGACAAAATAACAGATGTTTTTTATTTTAAATGATATGATTAATTGTCGAAAAGAATAAATTCAATTTTCGATTAATTAGTATCGATCATTGCTTTTTTACACCTTCTCTACTTGCGTTTGTATTTAATTATTTAATAAAAATAAACACATAGAATCTGAAAGAATGATTCAATTCTAATAATAAGTTTTATGTTAACCATTAAATAAAGAGATAACATAATCGTAATAATTAATCTAAATATAAACGTTGTTATCGTTGAAAGTAATATGCAATTAGACTTCGAATAGAAAAGAAAAAGAAATAGGAATAAAAGGAAGAAATTTCAAAACCGCTTATTAATGTATCATTAAAATACATTTATAATCTAACTTATTCTAAGTAAAATAACAGGAAAAAGGAAACCGCTTTAGTCGATAATAAAATACGTCATTTGTTCGTGGTAAGCATGTTTAGATATAACAAGCTGATATTCAAGTTTAATTGCTATATTCTATTGTTCTTAGCGAATAAACATCGAGTTAGTTGTCATTAGTTTTCGATACTAACTTAAAACGAGGAACACATTAACTCGAATTAAGGATAAGGAAGAAACTTTCTCGAGAGGAAACAAAAAGAGGATTAAATTAATTGTTATCTCTAATCGAGTTAATTACAATAACAACAATAACGAATAGATAAAATGGCATTGATTCGTTTTATTATCATTGTCATACTACTATCTTTGACATTTTTCATGGAGATTGAAGCCTTCCCGTTGTTCATTCCAAGTATAAGTAAAAAATATTTATGTCCGTGTGGATACCGATTGGATAAGCGAGACAGATGTCGTTTAATTCTTTAAAAATTTCAAGGTACGTTAATACACGCAAGTTTAATTAATTAATCAAGAACTGTAAAGAATTTGATTATTCATTTAAAATATCATAAATATAATTATTTTTTCTCTCACTCTCTCTCTGTAAAAAATGATTTTTCTTTTTTTTAAGTTTACACAATAATACGCCTGTTCAAAGGACAAATCGATTAACTCTACCTTTTGTTAAAAAGAAAAGGAAAACGTTCGAAATTTGACGAACAAAGCACTTAATGGATGTTTAACTCTTTTTAACGTCGAGGTTAAATATCTTTTTATAATACATTTCCATTGTTTTTTTTTTGTTTTGTTTTTGAGATAATTATGTTTAACTTTGTCATATACGGAATGACGATAATTAATATGCCAACGTGATCGATAATTATTCATTTGTTTCGCAAAGACGACATATTATTTTTAATTAAATTCAATTAGATTCGATTCATTACGCGTTACACGTTTCGTGTTGTAATGAATTTGACGATTTTTATGTAAATTTGTATGCAAATAAAATTCTAGCACGTGCGAGAGAAAGAGAGACAACTCATTATGCCTTTTATACAATTTTTATCGCTATTTTTTTTTTTCTTTCCTTTTTTTTCGTCGCTTTTGATTTGATCGTAAAAAAAAAAATCAATCAGTTTGTAAAATAAACGAGCTCGCGATTGTTAAAAGACGTAAACTCGATTTTCAATTGGATTAATTTTTCCCCTTTCCTTTTCTTTCGTAAGATTATATTTCGTTGTAATAATCTGACGAACATTATTTCATTTTTATTTTATAGATTAATGCAATAAAAAAACAGGGTTGGTGGATTGTGTTTCAATCGGAGAATGGAAATCATACAAGATAGAAAATAATAGAAAACACATCAACACGTTGAAAACGTTTATTTATTATTTTTTATTCCATTCGTTAAAAAGTATTTTTCCTTTAGCGACTATTCTCTTTTTCTTTATCTTTTCCGTTCGATGAGAAAATCTGAAATATTTAAACTATGAGGTAGGTGGATTTGAATGCTATCAAATTTTTTCAGCTAAAATGAAAAGAAAGTATTTTGTTTAAATATTTCAAAATATGTATTACCTGATACTTTATTTTTGAAATTTATGAGAATAAATTTATGGTTCGTTCAAGAATGAAATTAGAATTTTCTCTGTCAATTTGATTCTAATTTAAACATTTATTTTCTCTAACAGAAGTTGAAAATGTATTTGTTAAATCAATTAAAAGATAGGTACAATGGTATTATCAAAATAGTTGATTAATTTTGTATCCATGACAGCCAAAATGATTTCGGATAATCGATTATAAAATAATGAAAATCGATTTCCCATTTTCACAATGTTCGTAAATAAATTGTTATAAAAATAGTGCGTGCATCTATCTACTCGACCGGAAGTTCATTATGACCGTACTCGTCTCGTTTAATAATTATTTAACTTCCAATAAAACTCAATTATTTTTCGATCCAGAAATATAAATCTTTTTTGTGAAAGAACATATCATAAATTTTCTAACCGAGTATCAACACAGGATCTAATATTTTTTTAATCCTCTCCGCGAGGGTGAATATATAATTTTTGAAATAATAAAAATAGATATAACAATTAATCGATGTGAGAGTAAAATCAAACGAATCGATACGAACGGAGTAAAAGTAAAAATAATTTCATGAATTTAAAGAGTATTAACAAAAAATCTCTTACCGAAGAAACTAAATTATTCTTCCGAATATAATTTAATGGTATTTCTTAAAAAAAAAAATAGAAAACCCATCGGGTGACTGGTTTTAAAAAAAGCAGATGTCAATTTTTCTTCATTGGAAATCGACATTTGTTGATGTTGGAGAACTCGGAGAGAAAAAAGAATATTGGAATGTCAGGATGCTTTTATAATATACAATAAACATGTATTCTAGTGTGGTAGTTGCATTCTCCCATTTATACTAAATATACCTAACAAACACACACACATACACATATATATATGTGTAAGTAACTATACTTAAGTATTACATACACCTACACACGTGTAAACAACATGGTCAATCGAAATGGAATTGCGTTTTGTAAGGAAAAGAAAGAAAAAAACCTTTAAAAGATAAGAATAAAAATAAAAAAGAAGAACAAGGATGAGGAGTAGGAGAAGAAAGCAGGGTGGTGGTGGTGGTGGTGGTGGTGGTGGTGGTGGTGGTGGTGGTTAAAGGGTTGACTGTTGTGTCGATGTAAATTCTTTGCTGGCAGATAAATCTTGCACTTTTGACCTTTGTCAGTGCGATAACGCTTTGCCCGAGAATCAGACTTGGGGTCAGGCTTTGGGAAGATAGAAAAGGACAGTGAATGTGAAAGAAATCAAGAAAGAAGAAGGAAAAGAAAAAGAAATAAAGAAAGAAATGGAGATACGTAGTAGTTGGTACGTGAGGAGATGGCAACAGTAGAAGAGAGTTTCGATCGCAACTCTTTCTCTCTCTCTCTTTCTCTCTCTCTCTCTCTCTCTCTGTAGTTTCTCGAGTGCTAGAAACTCTTCTCTCAGTATCTTTGTTCGAGTCTGTCGTGAATGAGATCGGTACTCGAGTTAGAAGCGCGTTTATTACGTTGTGTAGACGATAAAAGCTGAACGTATCTTTCTGTGATCATCGAAAAGACCAGAAATAACCGAGCAATCGAATCTCACCCACCCTCCACCTTAACCCCATCCCACACCCCACACCCCTTTCTCTTTCTATTTTCCGATATTTCTCGTTTCTTCTTCGTCAGAAGGTGGTCCCCCTTTTTCTTCCATTCTATTCTTTGATTTTCATCAAACTCAGGTATTATTTCTTTTTTTCTTTTCTCTTTATCCTATCTATAATATTTTCATCTTTCGATAAAAAAAACCTTGCTTTTCTTTTCTCTCAATCATCTCTCTCTCTCTCTCTCTCTTTCTTTTTCTTTATTTTACATTACAATCATTAAACGATTCACTCCTTTTTTTCTCTTCCCTTTTTTGTTTCAATTTCTTCTTTAACATCGAATGAAATTTTTAAGTTAACGTTTACTTTTCCCTAAAACTAACTTAGTTTTCATCCATCCTTTATTCTTTTTCTTCTTCTTTTTCTTTTTCATCTTTCTTTCAACCATCTTCATCTCACCCTCTTTTTCTCTCTCTCTCTCTCATCTCTACCTTTCCCTTTTCTTAGTCAGCCAACGAATTTAGTAAAAGACGCCTTTTGATTTTCCTAAGAAGGAAGACGCTGTACTCTTTCTTTCTCTTTCCTTCTCTTTCTCTCTTTCTCTCTTTCTCTCTTTTCAAAGTTATCGCTACTCACCGTAGAAGCTCCGAAGAGTTAATTCGATGTTCAGCGAACCCTTATTCGTCCTTCTTAAATTCCCTCCTTGCCTGTCTGCTTGCTAGCCTGCTTGCCTTACTTCCTTCCGTTTGAAAAATGAACCCACCCCCTCTTCCACCTCCATCCAACTATCTCTCTCTTTCTCTCAGTCTACTCTTTTGGCCAAAGTGCCGCGAGCTTTTCTTCATTTCCCCCTTAGCCCTCGTCTTTTCCACTCTCTATCTTTCCCTTTCTCTTACTTTTTCTCTTGTGCTTTCCTCAACAAAGAGTGGGTGGAAAACCTATTTTAAGATTCACATTCGCGATGAAAATCGATAACCAGATGTATTGCTTTATTCGCATCGTATATTTATCGTAGCTGCATCAGATACTACCGATGTGTATTATTAGAAGAATAAGAAGAATAAGAAGAAGAAGAAGAAGAAGATATCGTGTATCGGTTGTATCAAGGGGAGATGGGTAGTGCTAGAGGAAGGTGTAGGATGGGACGAGTACACCAGATGGAGTATTTTCTTCTTCTTCTCTTTTCTTTTACTTCGACAATACCTTCCAACATACCTTCCTTCCTTCCTTCTTTACCCCGTTCCCTTACCTTTACCCTTACCCCTTACCTTTTCTTATTTTCTCTTCTATTCTATCTTCTTTCCCTTTCCCTTGCTTGCTTTCTTTCTTTCTTTTTTTTCCTGGATATATATACACAGACAAACATACACATACCTAAGAATAAATGTTTCTCCACTTTTCCTTCACGTGCTATCGCATTTTCTTCGTTAGAGAAAACTCCTAAGAACATGGATTCTTCTCTCTCATACCTGGTTCTCTCTTTTTGCTTTTCATTCCAACCAACATCGATCGATCTTATACACACACACACACAATCATAGATATTTTTATATATATTTTCTCATGTACATATATATATAACCTTGATTCCATTCATTTGAAAATCTCGAGTACGGAAGTTATTAAAAATTTGTAAAACTTGGAACATATCATCCATCTACAGATTTGAAATATTTTCTATTTTCTATTTTCTGTTTTCTTTTTTTCTTCTTCTTATAATATATACATGTTTTCATCATTATATATAACAATATAATTGGCTGAAAATTTCAGTATAATTATATTACTTGCATTATACATTTTGGGTACATGCCATTTGTATGTTTTTATTTTGATCCTTTTTGATTCTGCTTTCTTTCCACTCCCTTACTTTGCTTTAAAAATAGCAACGAGCTTTGATAACGCTCTTAACGCTATTTTCTAACTTTAATGTATTTTTCTACTAATTTTTCTACTTCAATAATATTTTCTACTATTTTGTAATAATTTTTAAAGAGAGAGAGAGAGAGAGAGAGAGAGAGAGAGAGAGAATAATTTTCAAATAATATTTCAGAAATCTCGTATATATATACGAGTATATTTTTTATTTACTCAAATTTTGAGTCCTTGGCATATTAGTTATACGAATTATTATCACAGTGATGTATGTTTATTTTTACGACACATTCGTATTTATCTAACAGGAAAGCTACGTTATCCCGAAATGGGTATACCCAAGTATCATCTTTATTTCTTATGGTGTTCTCTACTCATCGCAGTATTGACGTGTCCCACGGAGGAAAGTACGATTCGTAGAAATCGTACAAAACGTTTCTTATGGCATCGAATCGAGGAAGCTGTAGAAAATTTGATGAATGATGTATCGACTAAAATAACTGAGATTTTTAATGATAATGAAGATACCCATGATTCTTTAGAATACATAGTAGAATTGGGTACTACAACTGTCCTACCAAATGTTGAATCTCGGCAGATTATTATTGCACCGATTAGGTGTCCATCTAATCACGTGGTCGTCAATGGAAAGTGTCGTATCGTTATCGAGTGATTATTGACCTAATTTGTGTCTCTCTCGGTGTGTCTTCGTATGTATCTTCTATGCATGTATACGTGTATGTGTGTATACGCGTATCTGCGTTTGAAGATAATTTTACTCGGTGAATAAGATTAGAAATGAAAATTGTATTAAGAGAGAATATTTTAATATGAAAATTATTTCAACATGTATCTTTAACATTTAATGTATTCGAAAAGAAAGATAAATGTAAAAATTCGATATCATATTTAACATGGCAAAAGTTAAAATATGTTTTATAACGATTACGAGCGTGCGAAATAGAAATGATACAATTATAAAATAAAAAAAAGAAAATATATATAAATATATATTATATATAAATATGATAACACGATATCTGTAAACTTTGTTCGTAATTTCCAAGAAATGTTGTTGAAACACCCTGAATTTCATGTGGATGTTAGCGTAGTTAGAGAAGGGGTTTGTAAATTTGATATCGTTTAGTATATACACTACTACGATAAATGTAACATCACGAATTGAAACTTTATCTCTGAATTCGATAAATGTGATAATAAATGAAAATAAAAATAATAACGATTTAAGAATCATTTATAAAATATAAATCTAACGTAATAAAAGGGATTAAATTATTAAACGAGGGTCTAATTAAAATGAAGAATGTAATCAGACTCGTCTAATAACTTTGATCCTACGTTTATTATTATTTCAAATGTTTCTCAAGTATGCATGACAAAAACTCCTGGGGGAAAAATAAATATAAAAGACTGATTCTTTTGTTGTTTTTGTTTCCAAAGGTAATGAAAGATCGGTGAGGAGAGAGGAGAGGAAGAGAAGAGAGGAGGTTAGACCGGTGGTGTATCATCGATATGCTAGCTTTTCGAATAAAAAGGTGGCAGACCAAGCTTGTCATCGGTTGGCTGGCTGGCTGGCCATAGCGATTCCTACACTCGCAATAAATTTCATTAAACGCGAGCTAAATGCTTTATTTATAACTACGAAACTCGACCATAAATAATTCCTCCCTTGACGCTTTCTCGTTACTTCTATTTCAAAGAGAGAGGAAGAGAGAGACAAACACACACAGAAAAAGAGAAGAGTAGGGAATGTGGGAAAAAGAGAAAAGCAAAGAGAAACAGAGAAAGAGAGAGATTGCGCGTGTAGAGCGTGACACTGAAATGGTGATATTAATTTAAAAAAAAAAGGAAAAAAAATTAAAGAGAGAGAGAGAGAAGAGGAGAAAGCATGTAATTGCATCGTAGGTTTGCGTGTCGCTCGCGTGATATTTTTATGCAAGCGCGTTAAGCAGAGAGAAAACATAACATATCTGCGTACGTGTAGTACGACACCATGGGTGTATATATTCATATTATTATTAGTTCGTCAAAGCGTGGATTTGAAAAAGAAAAAAAAAAAAAAAAGAATACAAAAAAGAAAGAAGAAAAAAAATAGGAAAGCACGTTTAGCCGGAACGTGTCGGAGTAACGCGAAACCGAGTAACAAGCTCATTTGAGAGGGGTGAGAGAAGAAGGGTAGGTAAATTTGTGAATGAAATACGAGACCGAATTAGCGTAATCGCTAATTGCGTGAAGGGTTTCTAGAATAGTGTTGGTTGGTGCTGGAGGTGGTGGTGGTGACGGTGGTGGTGGTGGTGGTGGTGGTGTGGTGGTGGTGTGGTGGTGATTGTGCTTTCTGTTAGAAGAGGACGCGTGCCGACTCCTTCGTAGACCTACTTACTCACGTATTCGAGTCAGCTAGATTTTGTACTCATTGTCAGAAGTAGTCACCCACGACCCTCCCCTACCCCCACATCATCCCCTCGACACTTGTTGCTTGCAATCGACATTTGTCTGCCGCTACTGTGTTTTCACCTTATGCATTTCCTTCTCCTCCTCCTCTTCTTTCTTCTTCTTATTCTTCTTCTTCTTCCTCTTCCTCCTTTCTTCCTACTCCATTTCCTCACCTTTTCTTCGACCCCCTTTAGCTATATCCACCCTTATATTCCTATTTTCACGAGTATAGTGTCGTCGTAGTCGTCGTATTCGTTGTTGTTGTTGTTGTTGTTGTCTGTACAACGAACGTTGTCAACTCTGAAAACGTATATAAAGCGAGTTGCGTTTTGTGAATCGTTTCGCATTTTACTCGTATGCAGTATGTTCACATTGTGTACGAATATATATTTATGTGTGTGTGTGTGTATGCGTGTATTCTACATGTGTTGCGTATATTCTCTTTCTCTCTTTTTTTTTATCATTTTCCTTTCTTTTTATTTTGTTTCGACAGCAAGTGTTTCGAGGGATCTTTCTACTTGCGAACAACGCGGAAGATAGTTTCTCTTTCTCTTGTGTTCAAACATTCTTCTTGTACCTTCGAAACGAGACACGTTTAATTCTTTTTTTTTGTTTTATTTTTTCTGCACTTTTCCTCTCTCTTTTTTCGACCGAGTCACTTTCAATGTGCAACGTCATTATCTCTCTATGAAGAGGGAGAGAGAGAGGAGAATGGGAAAGAAGTGCACCACTCTAACAGATTCGTACCAAATGGATTTCATCCGATATTTCGGTTGAACGTTTTCGAAAAAGTTGTCTTTTTTTTCTTTTCCTCACTTTTTCTTTTTTTTTTTTTAATCGATCGATCGATCGATAGATAAATGTTTTCATCGATAATATAAAATAAAGTTCGGAAAATTCTTCGGTAAATATCCATTATTTAGTTCGGAGAGGGTAAACACCGCGGTGACATTTTTCGACACCTAACAACCCGAAAAAGGTTGGCTGTTGCCTAGCTGCCCGGTGATTATCGTCGCATTAAGCTGAACCCGTCCCATTCGTGTACAACCGAGCGCAAACAATTTTATTTGCACGAACGTTAGTTTTCCCAAAGCTTTTGGGTTGAACCAGAGGGACAAGGAGAGGAAGAGAGACAGAAAACGAGAACGAAAGAGAGAGAAATAGAGAGAGAGATAGAAATATAACATCGATCGAAGAACGTCCCATTCGATCTGGTTAAATTCAGCGAGATGGACGTACCACTTCGTACGAGAAAGGTTGTGGGAGGGAAATAAAAAAGGAAAATTTTTTAGCAGAAAATATTTTTTCGAAGAAAGGAACGAACGAAGGAAGACACGGGGAATCAACAACCACGTTATTTATTCTTTTTTCTTCTTTTTGTTCCTAGTCTTTCGTGATTATAATCCCTCTCTCCTTCTTTCCCAGGTTGCGAAACGAGTACGATATAAAAACGTTGAAATTTCATCGCGTGACGCCAAAACCGCGATAACGTTTTGCCGACTCTGTGTGTTTCTCTCAACGCAAAATTTAATGAAAGAGAAAGAGAGAGAGAATGAGAGAGAATGAGAGAGAAAGAGAGAGATGGATAGATAGATAGAGAGATTTCAGCCATTATTTCGTCTCACTTTTCTACTCGACGTTTTTATACTCGTAGAACGAAGTTGGGAAAAAGTAAAAATAAAACAAATACAAAAAAAAAGGGTAAAATTTTCATTTCCACTTACATATGGATGGGTTTATCTACAAACTACCATACAACCTATCATCATGTTGACCATGTGTATATGTGTGTACGATAATACGAAGAAATTTAAATGTATGCATGTGAACATATATGCACAGATTACATACATTCACGCATTTATATTTAAATAAGTATATCACTTATTCGAAAAGTCAATTTGCCATCTGTTAATTTAATATCTCGTACGTAAATATTATATGCATTGCATTGACGTCGTTGATTAGTATCAACCGAGCTCGATAATGTTCGGAAAATCATACAAAAGGATCATTCATTATTTCCATCTCTCCTCATCGGGATTGTTAATTATTTTCTTTATTTGCAAAATATCTCTCTCTCTCTCTCTCTATTTTATACTTTCTCTTGTCGATTGAAATTCATTTTCCAGATTTTTCTTCTATTTTTCTCTTATTTGGATTCTCACGTTTTTGTCTTATTTTTTATTTTACTTGTTTCTATTAGCTTTTTTTTTCTCTCTCTCTATCTCTTTCTTTATCTCTTTATTTCTTTATATATTTTTTTCTTTTTCTTTTTCATTCACGATAACGAAGCATTTCAACACGAGTTACGCTAACGCGATAATGGTTACTGACGGGCAAATAGTAAAAAAAAAAAAATAGAAAAAAAGGAAGAAGAGAGAGAGAGAAAGAGAGAAAACAAAAAAATAACACGATTTCAAAGTTATTACCGTCGGTTTTCCGCGCAAACATTCGCTTGTGCTTGGTAGAATAAACTGTTCGTTGATTTATGTAAAAGCGCGCGAATGGTATTATCGTCTTGACGTTTGCACTTATTTTACGTTCAACCCCACGAAATTGAAGTTTACACGAAGCTACTACGTTTGCTAGACGATCATTTGTTTAATCGTCGATATTTGTTTGAATCAAATTTCCCGCTGATGTATTATTTTTCATTGTGCCATATATATATGAAAAAAAAAATAAAAATAATAAAAGGAACAACAAATAAAGGAACAAAATATAATATATATATATATAAATAAATATTTGATCGGGTTAGTCAATAATAAATTTCGTTCCAATTGAAACGAGGTATGGGTGGTAATATAATAATTAAAAAAAAATAAAGGGAGAGAGAGAGAGAGAAAGAGAGAGATATGGGGGAGGGAGTAGAAAAATAATAAAGAAAGTGGCGTTAGGTGTAGCGTTATAAATGGTCAGTTTCTCATGGCGCATCGATTTAATACGTCATTCTATTTGCGGTAGCGATGGTACGAAAGCAGCTCTCATAAATACGATCCAATGGGCTTCCCACGGGCGTATCGTATCGTGACGTGGCCTCGTGCGAAATGTATCTATCTTAAAAAGAGCTTTTATCGACGGAATTATATATATATATATATACAGTATTATATATCTCGGCTGATCTTTTATCCGAATGTACCTCGTATGTATTGATATACGTACATATGTGTATACGTGAACGTATGTATGAATCTATGTATGAATGTATGTGTAAAAGAGAGACGATAGCGAAAAGCTCTTCTTTTTCTGGCTTCTCCTTGTCGGTTGTATCAAAGAACCGATATCTTGTTCGCGTTCGATTAGAAGGAAGAATTTGGCAAGTAGCCGTCTGCAGTCGAGCGGTAAAGCTTTATAAAGGGGTGCACGTAAGAATTTGTGTCTCACATATCACTATATATATGTATGTATGTATACTAGCAATTACCTTACATGACGTTGCAATGCCTCTCGAATTCCCAACTTCACAATCTCAATCTCACGATCCCACAACGCATTATACTCGATACACTATCTCAAGATGCTTCTCTCAACATTCACTAATATTTCACTCTTCCATCGATACTTATTAGTTTCTTATTTCATTTTTATCTAATCACTTTCCGATGTATTTGTTATACACGACAAATATATATATACAATCTATTGAGAATAAACGATTATATTATTTTGTTCTATTTCAAATGCTATGCTGTCATACGATCAGCTAAGATATTCAAAAAAGTATATTTAAACATCTGTTCAAAAGTAGGTCACTGGTAAGAAAAGTAGGTTAGCTGTACAATTAACATAGTAATAATCTTATACGTATTGAATGTATTGAGAGAAAGATAGGCGAAGGTGAACGTCCAAATCAAACGAGCTCAACGTCGGTATTGTTTATTCCTCTCGGTGACTTCTAGGAAATTCGTTAAATATGAAATACACAAAGAAAAACATTCCTTAACTACCGGCTTAGCTTGAGCGTTCAATGTTTTGTTTACGTTCACCTCTCTCCGTCGCTCCTCGGCCGGTGTTAACAACCTTTGTCATTTCGTCGTTAGATTTGTATTTGACTTTCGTGTATGTTCGGTACCTTTCGATTGTACTCGTAACTACTTTTCGATAATAATCGTTAGTCTTCTTCGAACGTCGGAAGGTGAAACAATAATATTAAGAATATGTCATTTATTTCGCGTCGCGTATATTCCTGTGAGTGTTCTCTTCTTATGCAAGTGATATGCATATGCGAGAGTGTGTTTGTGTGTAGTATTGAAAAGTGATATATACCATATACGGATACAGTGCAATTATGGACATGGATATGACAGCATTGGATATAAAGACAAAGGTACATCTAAGAGTAAGTTGACTATAAATTTTAACCTTTTTAACATTTAACCGCAGCATTGTAGGTTTTTAGTGTTACACATTTTATATGAATAATTTTAATCGTAACGTTGTAGAATTTTGTTTAATCAGACACTGCACGATACTCGTCCATAATTCGCGCGAATAACTTTCGTTTCATACCATTGAACACAAAAGGAATTCAAAAATCATCTCGCGTCAGATTTATTTCACAATGATATGTAATCTCTTTTTCTTTATCTTTTAAACACTCATTTATTTGTATGTTTTATATACAAACGTATCTCGATTTGCTGCCGATTTGAAGAAACATGCTTACACGTACAAGAATTCGTAGTTCCTTGTTTTATATCACACTCACGTATTCGTTCACTCACTCACCCTCTCTTTCTAGCATCTACTCTTTTCTCTGTTTTATCAATAATTATTAAAAACACTTGAAAGAATCTATGTAAAATGATTATACTTATATGAAAACCTTAATTGACGTGTGAAAAATAACTCAGCAAAATTTCATCGCAATCGTATGAGTAGTTTACAAGAGCATACGGTACAAGCATCATACATTTATTTAAATATTTCTATATACGATGTATATAGAAGATAGATAAGTTTATCTCTATGTATGTGTGAGAATGTTGGAAGGGGGATGTTGTTTGTCCTCTTATGGGGAGAACGATAGTACAAGCCAACCGGTAAGAAGAAATGCCAAACGAGAATGCGAGTGGCGTGTATACAGGACGATGTAATTTTAACGAGCGGAAGGGGGTATAGTACCCACGGACACCAGAGACCACCACCCGAACAGCACCCTTGTAATAATCCCACTGTCGTTACATCGCCTTTACATCGCTACGATATTGCCTCTAAGGTAATAATCCTTTTTTGCTCCTGCGACATTTTACGAGGAACCGCCTTTATTACTCCCTCGCCACCCCGATTACTCCCCCATTACTCCCCCATTCTATTTTTTTTCTCCTTTTTTTATTTTTATCTACACTCTCTCTCTCTCTCTCTCTCCTATTTTATACTCTTTTCCCTCTCTTTTCCTCTACCACGATTTATTCTATTTCATCTTTGTTTTACTCACATTCTCTTTTATTTGATTTGATTTGATTTGATTTTTCTTTTAATATTTTATTATTAAATTTATATCTAAATCTCTTTCTTTTTTTTTTTTTTTTCTCCTCTAACTTTTCTTTCATATACAATTTTGACGTTCTCCTTTTTTTTCCCCTAATGTCTGTCTTCATCATAGTTACGCTACCTTATGTTGCTAAGACGTCAGAATTAGGTGGGCCGTCATATATTCGATACGACGACTTGCGGGACTTCTTGCCTTATAGACGACAACTCACACGTTTTCTATATCACCGTTGAAGGGAAAGTTCCGAGGAACTTAAGGTGGGGAGGAAAAAACTTTTCAAACCGAAAAAAATGGGGAAATAAGACATACGCCAAAGAGAAAATGTTCTGATAATCTTAGGAATAACGCCGTGAAAAAGATAAAAAGATAAAAAGTGGAAGAAGAGAAGGGGAAGAAAAAAAAATAAAATAGAGAGAGAGAGAGAGAGGAATAAGTATTTCAATTTCATTTCCATCCAACAACGTTCGCAGTATCATCTTCCTTTGGTTGAATGTTTCGTTCGAGTAAATATCATCGTAGACGAAAGTATCCTCTCGTGTGTCTTCTCCGTTCCTTCTTCTCTTCTTCTCTTTTCTTTTTTTCTTCTTCTTTATCTTTTCTTCAGATGACGACGACGACGACGACGACGACGACGAAGAAAAAGGTTTTTGGTGGAATTGAATTTTATCGCTGATAAAATATACTCTCCAGATACTTCTTTTCTTTTTCTCTTTCATTCTTCCTCGTTAAGAAAGAGAAGAGAATTTTCAATTCCTTGGATAGAAAAAATAAAAGAAAGAAAAAAAAACAAATGGAAAAGAATTAAAAATTAAAAGAAAAAGCATAAAATTTAGATCATCGACATTGAAGAATAGCGACCTACATAAATTATTATTCAACGGAATAAGTACTGGAAAAATGAGTGAGAGTGAGTGAGAGTGACTGAGACAGAATGAGAGAGAGAATAAGAGAGAGAAAGAGAAAGAGATCGACCTACATAATTCCTTAAGAAACATCTGGACAACCTCGAGATAGCCAGCCGCGAAAAAACTATTCGGTCCATTGAAGCCTTTCACACATCCTCTTATCGTTCGCCTATATAAATTCTACCGTCCGTTTCGTCCATCGTTTCTCTCTCTCCTCCTCTCCCCTTGTCTCTCTCTCTCTCTCTCTCTCTCTCTCTTTTTACCACTCCTCTCTTTCCTTCCGAGTAAAAAGCAGAGCAGAGTGAACGAGCGTAGTCGAAGTACGTTCCTTTCAACCCTCCGGCAAGTTTTTCAAGAGAAAAAGATAGATCGATCGTCGATCTCTTGGAAACGCGCAAAGCACAGAAAACTGTAGAGGAAGACTGCGAACAACTTTTTCTTTATACCCGATATCAAACTCTTCCTCTCCCTTTCCCTCCTACCCTCCTTTTTCTTTCTTTCCATCTTTTTTCCTTCTTTCATGTTTTAAAGTAAGTAAATAAGAAATCTTTTGTAATATTCTCATGGATCGCATTTAATTTCTCTCCATCCTTCCCCCTTCCTTCTCATCATACGGAATATAATCATAGAATTAGACAAGGGAGAGGAAGGGAAAGAATGAGAGTTTAGATATATTTTTTTTTTGGATCGGTATCAAAAGTCACACATATAAGATTAAAGGTAGAAAGAAGAGGTGGAATAATAGAGGATGACGATGATCGGTAATAGAGAACTTGGTAGAAAGATGAACGATCTTTGAACGAGCTGGTATTAAAATCAGGTCCTCGTTTGACGTTTAACGTTTCAGAAGGTTTGTGGGAGTGAAAGAGAAGAGAGGAGAGGGTTTTCACAGTTCCTCGTAGTTCGTAAAATTTGTTGGTCGTAAAGATGAACGTAAAAGCAGTGAGTTCGATCGACTAAGAATTAAATTAGGAATAGGAAGAAAGATAAAAAAACAAAAAAGAAAGGAAGGAAGGAAGGAAGGAGGTAGAGAAATCGGTATTATAATATAATTGGTTATAAAAATTTGTAATCGTATTTGCATAACCGAGGACTGAATCTGTTATCTCACAATGGGGGGGTATGGGAAAGGAGGAATAAGTTAACAGTTTTCTATTACTAGAGAGTCGTCTTTCAATTTAGTTTTCCTTTCGATGATGCAAATCCCGTTTCGGCAAAGCGATCGATTAAGTCTACAGCATATCGGTAAGCTATAATCATTGGATTAGCACGATTCTAGGGACCGATCCAGAAGGTATAAAGCAAACATAAGTTAGGTGGTGGTACATCTACCGATTCGATATTCCAGAACGAGCAGGGCAATCAGTTGCAGCCGCGCGTGCACAGACATTTGGATTCATACCATCGGGCATGCCACGTGGCGTCATGCCACGAATAGATGTCGAGATTCTTTCTCTTTCCTCTCCCCTCCTCTGTCACCCACTCAACCATTCACCCACTTTCTCTGCTCATCCTTCCTTCCAACTAGTGTATCTCTTTCTTTCTTTCTTTCTTTCTTTATTTTATCATAAAGAACGATAAAGCACATCAACCATATTTCCTATCTCGCTAAAGGTCTGCAAGTTCTTATTTCTTTATTTCTTTATTTGATTTTTGATTCGTCTTCTCCACTCCTCCATTTTCCTTCCTCCCCTCCACCTTTTCCACCCACCGTTCGATTGGTAATCGATTAACCATGACTCCACTAACTCTCCCGTCTACCAGGAACGTCTACTTGTAAGATACACGTGTGTATGTGTGCACGTGGATGGGTGTGTGGGTGTACGGCCGATAATCTGTATTCGCTTGGATTCCCTCTTGGAATCTGAACGCGAGTCGCGAGCACGTTTTCGGTAAGAGGAAAGGAAAGGAAAGGAAAGGAATGGAAAGGAATGGAATGGAAAGGAATGGGAAAGGAATAAAGCAAACATAAGAGTGTTCCCTCGTGGATTCAATATGCCTCGCTCGAAAGTCGACCTAAGCAGAGCATACCCTTGCATTTTTCGAATATCCTTTGAAACAAGATAGAGAAAGACACACTCATACAGACAGACACACAGACAGAGAGAGAGAGAGAGAGAGAGAGGCAGAGAGTTTCTTTCTATTTCTCTTTTTGTTTTTTTTTCTTTTTCTTCTTATTTCTATCTCTTTTTTCATCCTTCTTTTAGTTCTTTGTTTTATACTACCGACGACAAGTACGACGTAATACTCTTCAGCAATCTTGGACCTAACTCATCTCGAAACGTTCTTTTACTCTCTCTCTCTCTCTCTCTCTCTATCTCACTCTTTCTCTTTCTTTCATTTAAAGATTCATCTTTTTTCTATCAATTGCAAGTGACTAACGATAAGCCTTCGACATCGATAATCCATATTCATTAGATATCCACCCACTTCGTTTGATCCTACTCGTCGTACGACATCTACTCCTCTTACCTTTTGTCAGATGCATAAGTATTAATTCAATAGACACCGTTTGTCGAACGTCCTGAAATTATTTTACCCTTCCTCCTTCATTCCTAAGAGAGAAAAATATAGTCTAGTTAAAGAAGAAAAAAAAAAGGAAGAATGATATTATCAATGATCAATTTAATATCTGCTCAAATTCTCGACACACGTCTCTATTTTTTTTTTCTTTAATAATACCCCGTTGGAATGAATGTTTTCCCTATCCCTCTTAGATGAAATTCTAATAAACGATTAAACCGTTTGATATCTTTGAAACGTTTCGATAATCGGATAGGTGCGATAATCAAATGAATTAATTGATCGAATATTATAACCGTGACTATTTCTTCGAACTATTTGATCGGGAATAGATAAGAAGAACGGATTCAATTGAATTTCGATCAAAGGTGTTTTCCTCTTCTCTCTCTCTCTCTCTTTCTCTATATGTGTGTGTTCGTTCACATCAAGTACAGATAATAACAGAGACATTCATCCGTATTATCTTACCTTCTAACATTGCAGAATGAAAATGGTATGAGGTATATACGGTGCCATCGAGCGAATACCTAATGGCTAACGATCGGATAATAGACCTCAAATTCGTCACTTCGCCGAGCTTATGATTTACCGTGATTAGGGAATATATCTCGTAACACACAGATGTTATCTCCCTCTCTCTCTTTCCCTATATTTCTTGCTTTTCCTCTCTTCTCCCCGTTCGTATATATATTCACCAAACTCATGTATATTTCAGTGGACTGGTAGGTGGATTAAAGGCTTCTCCTTTTTCTACACAACCTAAAGAGAAAGAGAGAGGAAGACGATGATATAGGGTAAGAAGGGAGAAGGGTGGAGAGGGGAGGAGGTAGAGGATAGTTGGTGATGGTAAGTAGGTAGGTAGATAGCTAGCTATCTAGGTATATCGAAACTCACAAAGTTATTACGCTGTCGTCGGCCCGTAATCGACGTGTTCGAAAGAGAACGAACCACTGGAAGGTTAGATTAAAAATTTATCCTCCTCCACCCGTTAGGTAAAATGCGTATTCATAATGGAGAAAGGTAAAACCTAACTTGCGTTGTATTTTTCATCATCGATATTGATAGATATATAGATAGATAGTTAGGTAGATAGATAGATAGATAGATATTCGAGCTATCCCATGAATATTGAATTTACATAGATTCCTCTGAACAACGAGATCATTTATTCTCGCATAATCAATTAGCGAGAATGGTGTTTGGGAGAGAGAAAGAGAGGGTGGAGGACAGTTGCGCTCGCGAGAGATGTGTGCGAAAGGGAGTGAATGGGAGAGGATGGGATGGGAGGGTGATTTCGAAGTTCCTACTTTGGCTAACTATGTATATACGATTTTAGCCAGCCTGAATATTAACTGTATGCAAAGGGGAGGTAAGGAAAGGGTTGAAAAGAGGGAACAAGGGGAGGGGGAGATGGTAGAAGAAGGGGACGAGAAGGCGAACGGGTGTTGAAGAAAATTTCTATCTCGCGATTTGGTAACGCGATGCGATGCTAACCGAGTCTTAATCAAGCTACTTTGCTACTATAATACATACAACGAATGTAGTAGGCAAGTATTTACCTAGGGGTATAGCCTAGATAAAGGAGAAAGGTAGAAGAGAGAAAGGTAGAAGAGAGAAAGAGAAAGAGAGAGAGAGATAAAGGGGGAGTAGCAAGTTGCTTTCTCGAGACGTTCGGTAGTAGTTTGAACGTACGATTAAGTTTGAGAGAACTACTTAAGCAAATGGATTCATCGGTTTAATAGAGCCTACTGTGTTTTGTTTTAAAATAGTTAGGGATATAAGGTAAAAGGAATGAAAGAGAGAAAGAGAGAGAGAGAGAGAGAGAGTGAGAGAATACGTGAGAACGTGTGAGTCTCTTTCTCTTGGTAATACGATCCCATAATTTTCTGGATAATTCCTACTCTCCCAAAAATGATACATAAATTTAGAAACGAGAAATAGAGAGAGACAGAGAGAGAGAGAGAGAGTCTAGGACTAGGATTCTATTTCTTTTTTTGTCTCGTTTTATTAAGCTTAGGTATGTAAAAGGTTATATATGGGATACTGATATCTATATCGAATCGAGAGAGAGAGAGTCTCTCTAAACGGGACGTTCCACGTAACGGCTTTTCCGGCCTAAGAATTTCCGAATTCCGTGCTCGGCGAGACATCGAATTTACATAGAAACCGCTTGGCAGGATCTTCTTATACCTACTTGCATCCCTCTTCTCTCTTACTCTCTCTCTCTCTCTCTCTCTCTATCTTCCTTCCTCTCGTTTAGTCTGAAGGAAGGATTTGGTATACGGAATGGAATCCGACGTGATCGGGATCAATCGTAAGTTTCGCACGATAGGAAACGCGAGCCACGAACGACAGATCTCGTTTTGGCGCTAATCGAACACTCGTCCTTTACTGGAGTTAACTTGGATCGTTTCTCTTATCCTGGACACCGAAAAAAAAAAGAAAAAATAGAAGAAGAAGAAGAAGAAGAAAAAAGGACACGATCGAAATAGTCGAGGTTTTATATATTTTCTTTTTATTTCCTTTCACTCTTTCCAACTCAATCTTCCCTTCTTTTCCTAGAGAGTCCTGGACCCCTCCGTTGGGACCAATTAGTTAACCACCAAATCGACGTTCTTGCTTTATTCTTCTTCTTCTTCTTCTTCTTCTTCTTCGTCTATCGTAACTAGCTGAGTACACCTAACGTTAAATAGAATCGAGTGTATGCTTTCGTTATCCTTTACTATGAGTTAAACAAATTCGACGAAGAATTGTTGAAAAATTACCGAATAAAAAATAAATCAAATGAAATGGTAGTTTACGTCAATCGTTGTATATAGGATGAATATAAACTTACTTTATTCAAGGACGTTTATAGGTAAGTGCGAACGAGTGATATAGGAATAGAGATAGATAGATAGATAGATGGATAGATAGATGGATAGATAGATAGATAGATAGATAGATGGTTGGTTGGATGGATGGATGGATGGATGGATGGATGAAGGTACATCCCCTTAACCGGATATCCTGTAAAATCGTAGGAACGTTCTAGTTGAGAGAAACGCGAGTTTCGTCGCGTATTCAATATTCCTGCCGTAGGAATGACGAAACGAACGACCTAGCAATCAGTTGCAGGCGCGTGCATAGACATTCGCATGCATAGCATCGAGTTCCACGGCGATGGTCCGAGAGACGGTCGAAGTTCCAGTTTCGGTCTCTTTCTATCTCCCTCCGTTCCCCTTTCCCTCCTCTCTCTCTCTCTCTCTCTCTCTCTCTCTCTCTCTCTCTCTCTTTCTCTTTCACTTGGTTCCCCTCGTATCCTCGCATCCTCCAATCCTCTTTCCCTCTCTTGCACCCTGCATCTACAAACACCCATTTCTACAAACCCTCCCCCCCACACACACATATATTTACAGTGAGAGAGAGAGAGAGAGAGAGAGAGAGAGAGAGAAAGAGAGGGAGGAATAGAGGGAGGGAGGTAGCAGCAGCGAGGCCTGGAAAGCAGCGTTTGGGGCAATGCCGCTTTGAAAATCGATAAGCGCCTCCGCGTAGTCGACCAGTCAGGAGCTTTTCGGTATATCCGCGCGAGATCCTAGCTGGTCACGTGCCGCGGCACGTCCTCGAGACGCCAACAGGAAGGATCTAGACCGTAATTTAGGCGCATTCTATCTTCTTTTTTTTTTACCCCTAGAAGACGTCATTTCATCCAAGATCATCCCCAACTTAACTACCTTCGGTAGTTCGTTAAATCGTTAAAGAGGAAAGAAGATCTCGTCTTTTTGAATATCCTTCCTCGTTATCGTCCCCTATCGTTTACTTCCCTTTTTTTTCCTTATCTCTTTCTCTATTTCACTCTCTCTCTCTCTCTCTCTCTCTCTCTCTCTCTCTCTCTCTGTTTTTCTTTCTATCTGTCTGTTTGCTCGTTTCTCTCTTTTTATCTGTCTTTCTATTTCTTTATCTCACTTTTTCAGGTGTGCGTAGAAAGAAAGGAGGAAGGAAGGAAGGAAGGAACGAAGGAGAAGAGGGCGTGAAAGGTGTTCTCGGTTGACCTTTAACCCGGACAAACGTGAACGTTCTCTCTCTCTCTCTCTCTCTCTCTCTCTGTCTTTCTCTCTTTCTTTCTCTTACGCTCTTTTTCTCTCTTACTCTTTTCTTCTTTCGAGGAAAACGTGGATCGACGTACCATAGGATAGAGAGAAAGAGATCGGTGGAAAGATGAAGGGAGAAAGATAGGACGAAGGGGTTAGAGGAGAATGAGGAGAATGAAGAGAATGAGGAGAATGAGGAGGAGGAGGGATAAGGAGGGAGAAGGAGTTACGTACACGTAATAGATCGCGATGGTGCGAGCAAGAGAAAGAGAAGGATAGTTCGTAGGTAGGTAGGTAGGTAGGTAGGTAGGTAGATAGGTAGGTAGGTTGAGTTAGCTGTGGAGGGTCGAAGGGAGGAAGGCAGTGGGTGGAAGGAAGAGGAAAAAGGATACGTCGTTGGGCGCGTGCGCAACGCGTGCTCGACATGGCCTAGGAGGAAGGTATAACGACGCATACGTCTTCTCGCCGATAACAGTAATTACGGCCAATTTCGCCTTTAAGCGTCACCCACACTGCCTCAAACGACAGTATAAACGATAGAGAGAGATGGGTATAGGGATAGAGAAGGAAAAAGGGCGGAGGTGGGGGATTGTGGGGTAGAGGAGAAACTGAGAGAAAGAAAAAAAAAGAGGGAGGTCTTTTGACTTGACAAAAACGAAACGTCGAGGACTCGGAGCGAGTTTAGGTAGGAAACATTTTCCGAAGGGTAACGAACGAGGGTCATCGATCTCTCGAGATCTACAAAGGTTCGGCTGGTTGGTTGGTTGGTTGGTTTGTTGGTAGGTTGGTTGGAAGATTCGTAGAAAGGTACTACTACTACTACTACTACTACTACTACTACTACTACTAAAACTACTAGGGTTGGAAAGGAATGGAAATAAGGAAAAGAGTAGTACTTTAGATTCCCTTTCCATTTTCTAGCTTATCTATTCCTCGATAGTCTGGTAGCTGAATAAGAAAGAGTGTACTAGGAAGGAAGGAAGGAAGGAAGGAAGAAAGGTTCGTGGTCGTGCTCCAAGAGGACGTTCTCTTGGAGCTTACCTAGGGCGCGAAAGACCTAGTCCTTTGCGTCCGGATACACATCGGACGACGACGTACCTTCGTGCACGTTCGGTTACTCGACGAACAGGAGGAGAAAGAAGAAGAAGAAGAGAAGAAGGAAGGAAGGAAGAGGAGAGAGAGGATAGGGTGAGAGAGTGGTCGAAGGTGGAAGGAATACGAAAAACGGGGATCGTCGAAAGGGTAGAGGGAAAGGTAGAGAAGAGATTTGCAATGCGCATGCGTTAACAAGAATACTAACGGGGAGGAGACGACGACTACGACTACGACGACGACGACGATGACTGAGGGAAGAACGTTCAAGATATAGAAAAGGATAAGGTAGAAATAGAAATTAGTCCTTCTCTCTGCAAGGATCACTTACGAAAAAATAGCTTATCTTAAAGAAAATGATTAATCTCAAAAATAAACTAACCCCTACGCAACAAATGTATTTCACGAGGATCGGTTAAAGTGTTTAATAAAACTAATCAAAAATAATCAAAACTATTGGAAGTTGGTGATGCAATTAATGTCAGATTTTTTCCCATTGAATTGTGGCCAAAAATCTGACTATTTTTGTTGTTGTCCACCAACCCTAATAGAATAATAATAATAATAATAATAATAATAATAATAATAATAATAAGGGAAGAAGGGTTGGGCCAGGGGGGCCCCTTGAGCCTTTTCGGACTGGACTGGACTCGAGTCCGACTGTAGTAATCGAGTGTGTGTGTTGGTGGAAGGTTGGACGTCGGCGTCGGCGTTGGCGTCGGCGCCGTCGGTATCTTTGACGCCGTTCGGCGGCGCGACGCTGCTCTCGGAGAGGCGCCGCGCGCGCCTACGTTCGAGGCACTCGGCCGCGCGCGGCGTCGTTAGCTCCGTCGTACCTGGACGACGGAGAGAGGAACACAAAACGAACGAACGAACGAACTATAACCGAACTTACTATAACCGAACGAACTAACTAACTATTCACTTATAACCGAACTAACTTAACTTACGGACGACCGAACGAATTAAACGAGAGGAAAGAAGGAAGGAAGGAAGGAAGGAAGGAAGAAACGTTGTCTATTTCTTTCTTTCTCTCACACACACACACACACACACACACACACTCTTTCTTTCTTTCTTTCATTCTCTTTCTCACTTTCTTTCTCATTCACTATTTCTCTTTTATTCGTTCACGATTACTAGTGCGAAGTATATAATCGGTTTTATTTCTGAATAATAAGGGCTAACCTTGTTATCGCGCGGATATACGTTTACGTCTATAGTTCGTTTATCGCCGATTCTATTATACCATCCCTCATCTTTATTTTTTTATCTCCTTACTTCGTGTTATTCCCCTTTCCCCTCCCGTTCTTTTCTGATTTTCTTTTCTTGGTTTTTCTTATTATTATTATTATTATTATTTTATAAGTTAGTCTTGATCATCTTTTTCTCGCGGCCCAGTGCAGTGCCGCTTCGCTCCGTACCGAAGCGGCTGCGAGTGGTGTGTGCTGACTCTCCGATCTGAAGAAGAGTACGGTGGGGGTGGAGGAGGACAAGTTGAGAATAAGGGTACCATCGGAACCTTCAAAGATACAACGAGATTCAACAAGAAACACGGTGACTGGGACTAATTTTACTCGGTCAGTATCCTTGTGAATTCAATTTTACGAATATCCTTGTTCTTATTAGAGTGTGTGAGAAAGAGAGAGAAAGGGAAAGAGTGCTTTCAAGGATCTCTCTCTCTCTCTCTCTTTTTATTTCATTCTCCTTCTTTTTCCTATTTTTATCTCTCGGTGCATTTTTCTTGTTTTATTTTTTTTTTAATCGTATTCCTGTAATTATTTTACTTGGAAGAGAAAAAGAAGAGAGAAATAATTCCTTCGCGATGATCGGCGTTTATTGATCTCTCAGCAGCACAGGAGCACTCCGGGTTATCGTACCTAGGAAGTTTCGGGCCGTGAGCAGCAGAGTCGCCGCGGCGGCACGCGTTTTCCGCGATCGATTCGAGCGCCGTACCCTTTCGCACCTTCCTCTCTTATCTCTCCCTAGACTCGTCCTCGTGAGTCGTCCGTGTGAATTCTTCGATCCTCTGGGGGAGGGGAGGGAAGGGTTTCTATATAATCGCTAACGATATATTGTGTACCCTCTAACGTTAAGAAAACAAAAAATAATCGAATAATCGAGGAAACGAAAGAATCCGAGGATATTTTTCCTTTTCGCGTTAGACGCAAGGTGAAAGGAGTGAAACTCTATGACGGGTCAGCCACACTCGTTTGACCTCTCAACCGTATCCATTGCCTACTACTGTAATTTCCAAATTCAAACAACTATCATTTGTTTGTTAGATCTGTAAAAAATGATTTTGCATAACATCATTTAATCCTCTTCCACAGTATTTTAAATCAGACAAAAAAAAAGTCATTCATCGTTGGAATGAATGATTTTTGTTTAGACGCGATACAAGTGGAAATTCGATGACGGGTCAACCACACTCGTTTGACCTCGCAACCGTGTCCCTTACCTACTACTGTACTTTCAAAATTCAAACAACTATCGTCCCTTTGTTGGATATATATTATAAAGATTTTGTGCGACATAGTCTAACCCCGTTTTCTAGTATTTTAATTCAGACAAAAAGTATCATTCATCGTTGGTGTGAATGATTTTTGTTTAGACGCGATACAAGTGGAAATTCGGTGACGGGTCAGGCAAGTTCGTCGCACTATCGTAACAGGTTACTACTGTTTTTCTATGTTAGACAAAATCATTCAATCCCAGCAATGTTTTCTCTTGTATTTTTTGTCTACCTCGTGTGACCGCGTTTTTTACGTTGACGTGAGGAAAGAGAGAGAGAGAGAGAGAGAGAAAGGAAGAGAGAAATAGAAAAAAAAAAGAGAGAGAACGATAGACAATGTAGGAACGCGCGTGCGTCATTCAGAAGAGACACGTTTTTATTTTATTGTTCCCCCCCATATCCATCATTCCATCTCTTTTAGTTTTCCTTTTTTCCATGTCTTTTTCTACTTTTCTTTCGTATCTTGATCGGAGTATACCTGCCGTCGCTTGAAGTAGAAAACGCAAGGACCTTCCTACCATCCTCGTTTCTCCGAATCGATTTTACCCGTAGCCTCTTCTTCTTCTTCTTCTTCCTCCTCTTCCTCCTCTCCAAGAAGAAAGAGAGAGAGAGAGAGATTTTTTTTATAAGAATCAGGAACAGGGCAGGTTGTCCTACTTGTTATTCCTAGTTTCCTTCATTAGTTTTTAAAACCTTCCCTATCTTTCTTTCTCTCTCTCTCTTTCTTATTTTTCCACTTTCCTTATTTTTACGAGATATCAGACAAAAATGAGCAAAAACACGCGTAAAAAGGTTCCTACGATCGATCGATCGAGATAGTAAGCGACCTTCGAAAGGAAGTTTCAAAGTTCTAATTTAACTGACCTACAGATATAACTCCCCTTTTCCTTCCACCCCTTATTCCGATGTTATAGCCCCGTAGGGTTATTACAACATACAGTTGCAATCTTTCCTGGTAATCGTTTTAAGAATCTTCCTACTGAAGGCTAGTTTGCTTGTTATATATCACTCCCCAAATATTAATACTTCTCTATAGATAGATAGGTTTAAAAAGAATTTAGGATAAAAATCTTCGAGCATCATATTCACTAGATTTAGATCAATTTAAACTTAATAAATAGAAGAAGTAGTTCTGTTCAAAGAGATCGAATAAAGTTTAAGGAATTCGATCGATCACGATAGAACACAGGAAAAGCAATCAAACGAGCAAGCAAACAAGCAAACAAACAAACAACAAAATTAGAGATACTCGAATACTTATCCCCGAAACTACAAATACGATTAGATTGAATCCAGTTGAGAAATATCTTGCCTATTATTATCCATTCTCCTTTACCAAGAAGGAATACACCGTTTTCCCTCGTTTATTGTTCGAAGGAGTATTCGAGCGTCATCGTCGTCGTCATTGAGTCCTGTGCTTGCTTGCTTGCTTGCTTGCTTACTTGGTAGCTAGCTAGCTAGCTAGGTAGGTAGGTAGGTAGTTCCTTCTCAGAGGATCATCGGCTTACTCCTTAAACTACTCTCAGATTTCTCATCGAGGAATAGCAGCATCAACCACGTAGGCAAATTTTCGAATCGGTATCTGCCACCACTTCGAAGATAGAGTAAAGGGAAAGAGGGATAGGTCTTGGATAATAGGATGAAAGGAGGTGGGTTGGATAACAAATTGCTTATCAACCGAAACTCTCCTCGTCTAATATTTTTCAGATTCTGGTATAAAATGGAAGAAACGGCGTGTAGTAGTTCTTGAGTCATTGCACTCTGGTTGTACAACGAGACGTACAAGTGCACTTCTTTTCTCTTCACTTCTCTTTTTCTCTCTTCTTCTCTTATCTTCTCGTCTCTTTTTTCTTATCCTCTAGCAAAGATTTTCCTTGTGTCTATCCACCTGAAGTTATAGTTCGTTCGTGACTACTTCGTCGTACGATACCAAAGAACGAAAGAGAGAAAGAGAGAAAGATATGAAGTAGAAGAGGTGACACAAGATCTCATCGATCGATCGAGTTCCGAAGCGAGCCTACTTGAGTTTTCCTGACCTAAGAATACACCGCTTCGAGTATACCTCGTGGAATGGGGTGGAGTGGACTCTAGAATGGCTAAAAGTGGGGGTAACACTCGAAACCCCGCCCCCTTTTTAAACGACGAATCCGACTACGATGACTGCAGATTTATCTTTTTATTTCTTGCCAACGACGAGGAACTAACATAAGACTAAGAAGAAGAAGAAAAAGAAAAAGAAAAAGTCATACTTACTCCTATATATATATATATATACATATAATATATATATCTTTCTCTCTCTCTCTCTCTCTTTCTTTATTTTTCTCTGAAGAGTTTTCTTTTTCCCCTTTGATTCGTCTTGAGACAATCGAGACCTCTTCCACGATTCTTTCGTATACGTGTTTTCTTTGTTGTACCTGGATACTATTGCTCGGCTGATAACGGCAAGGAAAATTGATTGCATCTTGACAAAGCACTCACTATATTTTTTTTTCTCTCTCTCTCTCTCTCTCTCTTTCTTTCTCTTTCTCCCTCTTTCGTTCGTAAAACAAATTCAGAGAGACTGTCTCGCACAAAGGGAGTCTCTTGCGATCACGAGTTTGTTTTAACTCGAACGTAGTAGCGTAGTTAGCCTCTTGACAGAGAAAGAGAAAAAGAGAGAAAGAGAAAAAGAGAGAGAGAGAGAGAGAGAGAGAGAGAGAAACTCGTCGTTGTCGTATGCTTACGTTAGAAACGTAGCCTCATTGAAATGGCGTTTTCTCTCTCTCTTCCTTCATCTCTCTCTCCCTCTCTTTCTCTTTCTGTTTCTCTTTTTCTCATCTCGAGGATGAAACGTAGAGAGAACGAAAGATTTCAGACGTAGCTGGTGCAACGGAGCGCGAAAGCAGTCGAGTGCGTGGCGCACGTTTTCGGTCTAACGAGGCTATCCTGAAATAATAAAAAAAAAATAAAGAAAAGAAATGAAAGAGAAAGAGAGAAAGGAATGGAAGGTGGAAAAGAGGATGGAAAATGAAAAAAAAAAAAATACAGAAAAGTATAAGAGGGGAGAAAAAAAGTTGGTGGTATTGAATTTCCTTCTATTCAACCGAAAACATCACGCTTTCGTTATCCGGACTTTTCGTTAAACTAACGAAGGATTATTCCGGACTGAACGCGAAGGATCGTTATTTGAAATAATATACCTCTAGTATATATACATATACATATATCTTTATATTATATATAGTATATAGTTTATATATATACAGGTAATGGGAAGAAGAAGCGGTCGAGTCTGCTTTCGTAAAACGGTAGACGCCAACGCGAAGGAAATGCTCCAGGCTACGAGAAAACCACCTCCCCTTCCTCTCTTTCACCTCTCTGGAATTGTTTCACCAGTGTCCAAGTAAACGAAAATCTTCTACTCATTCACTCACTCCTCTCCTTTAACTTCAATATCAAGGCCACGACTCTCACTTTCTTCCTAAGAAAGATAAAAAAAATAAAGAAAAAAAAAACCTAATAGAAAATGATCACGTTACTTTATTATTTAATATATCAAAGGGGAAAAAAAAGTCTGTTGTGTCAAAGATTTATCAAAGATTTCAATTCGATGTAAGAAATACTTGATATTCTTTGAGAATACCTTAAGAGGAAAATTTCTTCTAGGATTTCCAGTCAAACCGTGAATCGTTCGGTTAACTTTTATCTCTCTCTCTCTCTCTCTTTCTCGTTCTTCCCGTTCCGACATACCCGCACGAACGTAAGTCCCCATTCTCAAGGTGGGTTATTCTTATCGAGGATATTCGCAAAGTTCTTCTAGATTTAGAAAGTTAGAATGCAAGGAAGGGAAAGGCCGGTTGACTTACATTCAACACCCTGCTTGGCACCCTGTCCGACCTCGAAGCCAAGCTTGAACTTGAAGCCCTGCACGAAACTTTCTCGAACGACGTAAAGACACGTGGAACGGGACACGCGAGCACATCTACCTTCCCCTCCCCTCACCTCTCTCTCTCTCTCTCTTATTATTTACTTTAATTCGATTCTTTCATTATTTGATATCGTTCTTTTTATAAAATAACATTATTTATTAACGATCTTTATTCGTCCTTATTAATTTGTCTCCAAAGAACCTGATTCACGAATTTCTCGAACGACGTAAAACACGTGGAACAGAACACGCGAGCATATCCACCTTTCTCTCTTTCTCTTACTTATTTATTATACTTTAGATTTGATCCATTTGTCATTTGATATAATCATTTTATAAAATAATATTATAAACAATCCTTATACGTTATTAATTTGTCTACATAACTCTTTATCGTTTATTATAAAATAAAATAATATCATTAACAATCTTTATTCGTGTTATTAATTTGTCTACAGAGAACCTGATTCACGAATGATGTTAAATTGACGAAAAGTGAGCAACGTAAGGGATGGCTCCTTTCGGTACCGTGTTCCTCGGTGTCTGGGGAGTGTTCGTAGTCGTTTTGATCCAAGGTAATCTTTATTAATACTAACGAGTCACGAATATTCCTTACTGGAACATATATATGTATGTATGTCTACTATATATTTCTACATACATATAGCTTATCACCTTTTCAATATACATCTTATTTAAGTAAACTTTGCAAATTTACATTACTCGTTAATGTTTGTATAGATCATTTCTGAACCTAACGAACTGTATTTTAACGTAAATCTAATTTATTTGAAATGGCGAGAAGTAAAACGATACCTACAGATAGATATGCATGTTAATTTCTAGCAAAACGAAGGATACACATACATTCATATGCACACACATGCACACATATCATATATTTCAATTCGAAATACGGTGTGTCTAATGAATTTTTTACTAAACGCCTCTACCCCTCCTCGTGTTCTGTGACCTTATCGTATTGCCAGAGTTTATAATTATTTAATCTCATCCCTTTTTCTCACCCTCTCTCTGTCTCTTTCTCTTTCTCTCATTTTGGAAAATAGATACCTAATTACACATTCGATGAACGTCCAGTCACGTTTAACAAGCTCGACGATTTTAACTAGCCACGAATATCGGTTTGCACAATAATTCTCTCTATCAGTCGCTTCAACTTCATTTTTGTTCTTCTTTTCTCCACATCATCTATCCAAACTTAACGCTATTTAAGTATATTCTTTCAAAAGTGTACGTATATTATAATAAGAAATATTGTGATTGGAAAAAATATAGAAGAATATGTGTATAATACGTCTTGGCAAACGGGTCGTTTGTATTTTACAGAATCCAAACCGGTCACCTGGGAGGAATGGTGGACGTACGACGGTATTTCTGGTAAGGGTCGATATGATTATTTTTTCATTTATAATTTTTCATTTTTTTTTATTTCTTCTGTATAAACCCTTATCCCTTTTTCAACCCTCTCTCCCCAGTAGCATTTTTCCTCTTCGCTCGTTCGCTCGATCTTTTTTTTCTTTCTCTTCTCTTTTTTTTTCTTTTTATTTCCATCTCTCGAATCGAGCAATCGTCGATTCTAGTTGGTCGGAACAATTAAATAGAATCCATAGTAAATTTTTCAAACGTCCGCAGGTTTACCCGAGCCACAAGGAAGAGAGAACGCGTTTTTTTTTCGCCAGAGTCTATCCGCGTAACATTCATCTATCGGACGTTCGGTAAATTCGCTTAATATTCTCTCTCCCAACCCCCTGTTCCCTTCGAAACCCTCTCCCCATTCCCCTCCTAGCTGTTTTCTTTTCATTTTTTTCTCTGACTCGGTCGCTCGTACGCTCTTTCACGTTCGTTCGATGGTTATTTTTCATCTCTCTCTCTTTTAGCGTTAAAGTAGAGTTCGCGTTTCGTTAAAAGATAGAAAAAAGTAATTACAGGACGTCACGAAGGGTTCGTCGTTGCGTTCTCTCTCTCTCTTTCTCTCTCTTCTTTTTTTCTTTTTTTTCTTTTTTGCTTTTTTACGTTCACCCTTCGCAGCGCGACTTCAAAATTGGAGCACGCTCGAATGATAAATTCCATGGGATATATCCCGGGCGTTGCTGGGCTTTTAGAGATAAACTCGGTCCAAGTTTTAAATCGTGCTCGTCGAATCAGTCTCCAGAGGGATGACCGTACGGGAAAGAGCTCTTCCTCTCTCCCTCTCTCTTTTTTTTCTCTCTCTCTCTCTTTCTCTATGTGGGGTTTTGTGTATATGTATGTGTAGTAAGGTTCGTGGATGACCGAGAAAGGGATAAGTCTGACTTATAGATTTCACCAGTAACAACACACAAGAAGATCCCTTAGCCCTAGTTCTTCGTTTATTCGAAAGAAAAATCTCTCTCTTTTTTGGGGGAAATTTATATGTAACATATATATATAAAGAAACTGTTCTAACCATTTTACTATTTTCTTCTTTTTTTTATTTTTCCCAAAGCAAACAACGTTTATTTTATTTCGTCGTTGTTGGTTGTTGTCGTTGTTGTTGTTTTTACTTTATTTTTTCACTTTACCACTTAGCTCGAAAATAAATTCGATCGAATATATATTTTGTACACACTTAGCGTGGGATGTGTACATTCGCATACCCCACCATTACTACCTGTGCTTTTTTTTTCTTCCTCGACGAAGAAAATCGTCCAAAGTCATGGAACGTAATTTCCGTTTTGGGCGGGCAGGCGAACGAACGAACGAACGAACGAACGGTGATATCGAGGAGCATCGAAATAAATGTAAGAACATATTTCACACAGTAGAGGATTCGACGTTGATTCTAATCGCGAACTGTGCGATATAAATTTCTCTCCAGCTAGAACATCCTTGCTCGTTTTTGATTTTCATCGAGAAACGAACAGTTCTATCTCTATCTCCTTCTCTCTCTCACTCTTTCTCTCTTTTAAAATCGACGTCGGCGATCAATCTCGTATTTAAATCTCTCGTGTTATTTATCGTGGTAGAAAAAATTGTTATACACCACGAAATAAAAAAGAAACTTATCAACCCGCTCTGAATTTTCTTTTTCATCCGTCCTTACAGAGAGAGAGAGGAGAGAGAGAAGAAACAAAATAATAATAATAATAATAATATGAGATGAAGGAAAAATAAGACGTTTGATATTATTTGTAATGTCGAAAGGTCCAGCATTTTGGGGCCTGATAAATCCGGATTGGTGGCTATGTAACAAAGGTAGACGACAATCACCGGTTAACTTGGAGCCGAACAGACTTCTCTTCGACCCAAACTTACAGCCACTTCACCTCGACAAGCACAAAGTCGGGGGAGTACTGGCAAACACCGGTCACAGTGTGGTATTCGCGGTCGAAAACGATACCCGCCATCCTGTCAATATATCCGGTGGGTCCCTCAGCTACCGTTACCAGTTCCATGAGATTCACCTGCATTTCGGCTTGGAGGACCACATCGGTAGCGAGCACACTATAGATGGTCACGCGTTTCCAGCTGAGGTTGGTACTAGTTTAACAATACTTCCATTATTCCTTCCATTATATTTGTTTAACATTTTGACTGCAACGTAGAAATCATATGTTTCACTCAAGACGTCATGATAGTATTTTGCAAATATTTTTGCCATTCCAGTAACAATTTTTAATTGTTCAATGATGCACTTTTTATTTTAAAGTATATTCTAATTAACGGTAATGTTCTAAGTGCGTTAATTGTAAATTTTCATTCAACTTTTACAATTTAAGTAGTTCAAATGCTCAGGTCACCGATGATCCCACCATGACGTCATAGAAAAAACCTGTCATAAATGATCAAAGTGACAGTCAAAGTGTTAACAATTCCCATCTATTACGTGTCAATAAGCTCCAAAACCTCCTACCTTACACCTGCATCTTATACAAAGTACTTTGTTTTAAAATACGTGAAAGTAATTACACAAATGATATCAATATATATGTTAAAATAATAATAATGATTCTATGAACAATTTGACCTCGTTTAATAATCTTCTATCTTTCAAGTTATTCGGTATAAATAACATTTTGAATATAACACGTGCTACCTTCCAACAACTTACAAGTAATTTTCTTATCTCACGTACAACGTGAGAGATTATCAAATATATAAATGAATCGATTTTGAAAAAGGGCCAATTAATTGGCCAGCACGATTCACCTGATCCAAATCTATTTGGTGGATTTTTATTCCTGCAAGGGTACCTCCTAAAGGTTTTGATTTATAACCCACCGCTCCTAACTTTCTATTGGTAGAGTACACTCGTGTACATACACGTGTGTATATACTTGTATGTATGCATATATATATATATGTATAGTTATCGATAGATATGTATGACTAATTATTATCTTAGAATACGATCATGAACACCTATAACTATGACGATGAAGTGCAACGATAGGGTTGAGATATTCTTACGACCTTGATATCATTTTTCTTTCCCGTTCTTTCTTTCCAATTAAAAATTCAATCGTTTTAGAACAAAAAAAGTCGAGTTTTCCTTTTTAATTAACACCACCACTACCACCATCACCACCCATTATATAATCACTCGACTATAAAATATTTGGGTATTTTGTCAGACAAGTTGAACGACCGGAATGTTCATCATTTAATTGCATCTGACCTCGAACGTAAAAGATATTCGAGAATACTCTTTTTAAATAAATTATAAGTTATTATTTTTTATCCGATTAGTATCGGATCGAACGTAATTTCGATTTGCTTTACGTAGACCTTAATAAAACGAGATGTTCATTATTAAAAAAAAAAAATTCGAAACAGTATTTATACCTTGAATTTCTTTTAATCAAATTTCACCGAGTGTACTACGTATGAATATACTACAAATTAAAAGTAGGTACTTAAAAGTAAAAGAATAAGAAAAAAAAAAAAGAGAAGAAAAAAGAAGAAGAGGGAAGAAGCTTCTAAGAAGATGTTTATCAAGTGTCTTTCTGGTTTATCGACACTCGAGCACGGATCCTTGCCAGACTAGGTTGGTATCGAATCGATCTTATTTCATCGTACACAACATTTTCTCTGATAGGTTTTATACAAAATAAAATCACACTGACGACGTTTCTACTTTTTAAACTAACTTTACTTCTCTCCAAAACTAAATAAATAAATAAATAAATAAACAAACAAAGAAATAAAGAAAGGATAAAAGAGTAAGTAGACGAAAAGCAAAGTACATCCCGTGTCTGGAGCCAATAAAGAGGCTCCGTTGTCTCACTCGGCTATGTATTCCTTCCAATGGGTACGGGTACGGGTACGGTTCGATTAAATTAATTGGATTAGCGATCCCATCGAAATAAAGGAGTGCCTTTGCGACCTTTTCACCGGCACGAGTATTCCGAAACGAGCTTTTTCTATTCTTATCCACCAAAATACCAAGGATTCTTTATCCATTTTCTTCTTCTTTCGTTCATTTTTTCCTTTCTCTCGGTATCCCTTTACCCCCTTTACTCCTTCTAACCATTCTCATACTATTCTCTATTTATATTCTTACTTCTCTTTATTCTTCCCTTTCTTTTATATCTCCTCCTTTTTTTCTTCTTCTTCTTCTTTCTCGTTACAGCTCCAGATATTCGGATTTAATTCCCAGTTGTACAACAATTTCTCGGACGCCTTGCACAGAGCACAAGGGATCGTTGCAGTCTCCCTTTTACTTCAGGTAAATGCATCGTGCTTTTTATCTTGTTTTTTTTCCTTTTATTCTCTTTCATTTCTATTTTTCTTTATTTATTTATCTATCTATCTATCTATCTATCTCTCTATCTATCTCTTTCTATGGTTCTTATTGTCAACGTTTATCGATAGTTTGTCTGACAAGAGTAAAGGGAATAGACGATGACACAGGAGTATGAGTAAGAGAGAGAGAGAGAGAAAGAGAGAGAGAAGGTAGAGAAGATGTGATCGGAATATGTGATACGTGATAGACACCTCCCGCTTGTCTTTTAGGTAGGAGATCTGTCAAACCCACAGCTGAGAACGTTTACCGAGCAACTGGATAAAATCAAATACGGAGGTGAGAAGCCGCCGAGGACGTGTGAAGCATATTATGCATGCGATCACGCATTCACCTTACCTGTGATTAGATCGAATCTATTCTCGTTTCTCTATTCCTTGTTCTTTACTACTCACTGTGTTCCTTACTACTCACCACTTTACTACTTACACCGGACTACGATATCAAACGTGACAAGATTTTCTACAACAAATTTTACGATTGTTATCCTACTAGAAAATATTTCTCGAATGGTAAATTGCTACGTACGGGGAGCGGGGCAGGAAGGGGGAATAAAAATGCCGAGAGATATTCTACAATAGTTTGGGAATTATTCGAAATTCGATTCTCGATTTAAACGTTTATTGTTTTTTTGTTAACACTTTAATGGTCGCTCGTAGATGCGTGTGATGCTATTGCTGATTGTTTTGAACCATTAACACACTTTCTGAACTGATAACATAATACATATAATTGGTCTTGTTACATTTCATAGTCTTCGTCTTTGATTTCAGGTAATTATTATGTTTCTTTTTGTTGCCCCATTTTTTTTAATTTCTTTAATTTGCTTTCACCTGGGGTAGTTCTTCTGCCTCAACCGTGTGGCTATTAAAATGTTAATAACATTACAATAAACGTAAGACGCGTAAAATTAACTTCTCGTTTATTCGAATCGAAAGTGTATGAGAAAATTACGTTACATTTATTCAATGAACTAACTCGTTTTATCTATTTAAACGTATCTTTCTCTCTCACTTATGCATACACGTTTAAACATACTTTCGTAGAAGTTAGAGAAAGAGAGAGAGAAAAAGGAAGATGAAATGTCTCGTTTAGTTAAAAGAAAAAAGAGCCAAAGTCAAAAATAATAATTCGATTCTACCGTCATTGGTCACCCAGGGTAGGGGTCGTCGTAGGCTGCTTTAAACTTTGCCCAGATTTTTTCCATTAAACTTTCAGCGGAACTTTAGTGATTCTCGTCAAAAGAAATAATTGACTTATACTACTATGCCACTCGAGCGTACACACATACCCATACACATACACGTACATGTACTCTTTCTCTTTTTAACTTGTACAAACGCATACACACACACACACACACACACACACATACATAAACATACGTATAGATAGACATTCTTGTATATAGAAGAGGATAGGTGGAGTCATTTACACGCATACATATATATTTATATATATATATATATACATATATATGCATACACAGAGAAGAGTAAAACTTGCAGGATGTCCTATTGAAATTCTCTCGTGCGAATTTCTCTGTTTCTGATGGAGATACGGAAAAAGCCGTTTTAGACAGAAGTTATATGGTACCGAGCACGACATGTTCTGCTCTCGAAAACGCTTTTTATTCCCACTTTCTCCTCTCTCTCTTTCTCTCTCTCCCCTCTTTGAAACGTGCGAAATAAAAAAAAAAAAAAAGAAAGAGGGAGACATCAAAATCCATTTCATTTATTTAACGGTAAACTTGTTCCACGTTAATGTATATTGTCGGATAGTAGGAGGAGCTGTTTCGCGCACGTTTCCTCTCTTTGTTAATGTTTCATCACGGACACCCATCTCTCTCCCTCTCTCGCCAACCCCACCCCCACCTACTAACATGTATTTTTCTATATAAAATGTAAACGTGCCACGAGATAAATGAGCACGACGCGTCAAGTTTTTTTTTTCCAATTGCCAAGAAATAAGACATCCCGTGTACTTATATATACAGATATGTACATGTCTGATAGCTAGAAGGGAAAGCTAGTGTATTTGTTTCATTTTTTGTCTTTTTTTGCAACCCTTATCGCATTTGTTCCTCCTAGCAGAGAAGGTAAGATGGAAGAAACGTAAATCTCTCGGTAAAACTCTTTTCCCTTATTGCCAAGCAACTATCTCAACGTAACACGACCTATAATTCTGTGTCCTCCAACTTTTAAATTCGTCTTCATATTTTTGTTTCGCGTACACGGTAAGAAAGTAAAAAACAACAACAAAAAATGTAAGAAACGTAAGAAGAAGAAGAAGAAGAAGAAGAAGGAGGAGGGAAAAGAAATGGGATTCACAAGGGACGTTCAAAGTCCACGGGGGTAAGAAGAAAAATCGCTCGAGAAAGATTTTTCTTATCTATATCTCTTTGGGGGTAAATTGTTCTATTTCGAAATAAAGAAAGTAATAGGAAAAGTGAAGAGGAGAAGGGTCAGGGGGTTGAGGGTTGGGATAGGGAATGGTAGGTGTCCGTTTTACCATAAATAAAATGGGGAATAAGAAAAGTGGTATGCGTTCTGTTGCTACTATGCGTACTAACCAATACTTTTTTACGCGCAAAATATGCGAATGGAAGAAATAAGATGGAACAAAAGCAAAGAAAAAGAAAAAAACAGAAAAAAGGCAACGAAACGAGAGAGAGAGGGGTAGCATAAAGAATCGATTGGCGCGTCCTGTAGAGCTTTGAAAACCATTTGATTTCCATTCGAAACGCCTTTCTTCGTGTCCATTCGTTGGAAGGAGAGAACTATTCGATCGGACGTGTGAGAATGTGTGCGTGTATGTGTGTGAGAAAGCTCTGAGAGAGAGAGAGAGAGGAATCACGTTGATACGTGAAAATGTTAGAGAGAAAGGTACTCCTATACACACATACACACACACACACACACACACTCATATAGAAACAGTAGTATACAACACGCATACTCGAAAATTTATTCGTGTGTAATGCATACGTGGAAAGACAAAGATACCTATATACCATAACGGATGTAACAGAATGCAAGTCTGTATTTGGTATGTCGATACTAATCCGTTGGATGTAGGTGTGTGTTGCGTACGTGGCATGTTTGACGTTATCGACCGAACGAATTGCACAGGGCAGGCCGTGGAAATTAAACATTTCGTCGTACGGGATCTCCTACCGGACACGAAGCATTACATGACGTACGATGGTTCAACCACTATGCCGGCATGCCATGAGACCACTACGTGGATAATATTGAACAAGCCGATATATATTACCAAGCAGCAGGTAAGGAAATAATATATAATCCCATAATTATCTCCCTTCACTCTCACCCACCCTAACATTTTACCGACCTTCCTTCTTCTTCTTTTTTTTTCTCCTATCCTTTCTCTCTCTGGTTTTCTTTTATTCTATTTGTTTGACTCTTTTTCATTCTGCCTATTTCTGGTTTTATTATCTACCTCTGTTTCTCTCTCTGTTTTTTTTCTATTTTATTTTACTTTTTTTTAAGAGACCGAGAGAAGAGAGGGTATGCAATAAATCGATCGTTCATTCTGTCTTTTCTCATTCTCGAATCGATTGCGAGATCGTCGAATTCGGGGACGCGGAAACTCCATTCTCTTTCTCTCTCGATTTCTCTGTAATTTTCTTCTTCGTCTCTGGAAACATTGGGAGAGAGAGAGAGAGAGAGAGAGACAGAGGGTAGCAAATTACTTGCCTGAGAGATCGATTTTTCGTTCGTTCGGTGATTACCGTTCGCACACATATATACAAAATATATATATATGTATACGATTGGTAGCATACTACAAACCCTTCTCTCTTTTTCTCTTGGAATGATTTTTTAAACTCCCGTCATTTCCGGAAAAACGAACGCAATCGAGATGGAAAATAAGTATTTCCATCGAAAACGAAGTAAAAAGCGCTTCGTTAATTACTTTTCCGCAAAAGGGAGATAGATACCAAGAGAGAGCAAGAGAGAGAAAGAGAGAAAAAAAAAGAGAAAGATAGATAGATAGATAGATAAATAAATAGAGAAAAAGATATTCATCGAACGTGCCATCAGGAAACAAATACTTTCCTGTCTTTTTGTCTGCACGTTTTCTCCTCGATAATATCGTCGTGTTCTGGATACGCATTAAAAAAGAAACAGTTATTCCTCCCTCTCTCTTTCTCTCTCTCTTTGTAAGTGAAATTTTAAGGGCGCAAACGAATCTATCATCTACTAAATTTTCCTGCGCGCATGATAAACGCGTATCGATCTAGCGAAAGCGCATTTAAGCATCGGGAGAAGGGATTGCAAAAGCTGAATGTTGGTTGGGAATGGGGTGATGGAAGAAGGGGTAAAGGGGGGAAGGAAAAGGGGGGTTTACTTCGCCATAGATGAGTCTAACGTTTCCGATTTCACGTGTGATCGTAGCTCCATGCACTACGGCAGTTGTATCAAGGAGACATGAAACATCCAAATGCGAGGCTGGGGAACAACATTAGACCGATTCAACCACTCCACCATCGTCCTATTAGAACTAACATCGATTTCAGTGTGGAGGTACGATTAATTTCTTCAAATACTCTTTCGTTTTCTCTTTATCTTTCACTCTGTCTTATTCATTCATTCACTCACTCAATTCATCAACTCACTCAATCAATCGTATATGCCATTCATATGTTTATTATTTCACACTTTTTATTTTTGTTTGTTTGTCATTTTTCGTACACTTTTCTTTTTCTCTCTTTCTTATTCATTAATTAATTAATTCATTCACACATTCATTTGTTCGTTCATTTAGTCAGTCAATCAATCGTACATGTCATTCATGTATTTATTATTTCATACTTTATATTTTTGGTTTTGTTTGTTTGTTTGTTTGTCATTTTTCGTACACCTATTTTCTTTTTCTTTCTCTTTCTTTTTCTTTCTTTTATGTTTGTGATTGATTAATATACGATATCGATAGGCACGTACCAAGGGGTATTATCTACCTAGTACAATTAGATTCTTTCCCATTTTTCTTCTCTTTTCTTCTTTTTTGTTTTCAGCAAGGGCAAAAAAATTGTCCTACGATGAACAAGGAACTTTATTACAAAGGTAAGCTAATGGTCCTTTTCTCCAAGTGGGTTAACGGTAATTTTATTCAATTTACGTTTTATTAAAGATTTATAATTCTACGAGTGTAGTAAAATATTTATATAATAATAAATAGAATAAAATATTGTTTTCTTTTGGAAGAGAGATAAAAATAAAATCATCGTATTTAAATGCACTACGAGAAAGAGACCATTTGTTCAATAACAAAGAATTCATTATGAGAAGAAGAAGGTGGAGGAGGTGGAGGCGATGGAGTAAAACACAAACACCATCTGACGACTTTTCGTTCATACTTTTTCCAGCCAACAGCTGGAAATAACCCTGAGAGGCACTGAGCTGCACGCACTACGATGATCGACCGTTATGCGTTTTAAATGAATGAAAGAGTTAAATGAAGGAACGGAAGAAACTGTATGAAGGAAGTAACGAAGAAAAGAAGGAAGCGAGCAAGGAAGAAAGGACAAAATAATGGTCTAGAAAATGAGAGAATGATAGATGATATGAGAAAAATAAAGAAAATAAAAAAGAATATGAAAAGTTATGGAAAAAAATGAAAAAAGAGAAAAAAAAAAAAATTAAGAAAAAGAAAACTACGCTTTCCCTCGGACGAGCTGGAACTTCGCTGTGAAAGAAACCATTGACATATCAATTGCACGCGTGCGAATGCATTGCTCCTCGCGAAGAAGAGAAGGAACGCGTGTACATGCATGTGTGTGCGTGTGTGTATGTTTTGTGTGATTCTGTGTATGGTGGTCAAAGTGAATGAACGAGTACGACAGATAGAAAGAAAGACGAGAACGTTAGGTGTACGCTCGTATTTGTCGGGGAGGGGGGATGAAGGGGTGTACGAGGGTGCACGAGGGTGCAAGAGGGTGTGAAAGAGATAATTTGTAAGCATGTGTGTACGTGTAGGCTCGTATGTGTGTGTGAATGAGAGAAAAAAAAATATGCGAAAGACGACGTGTGTCGCACGCACGTACGCACGCATGCATTTCAGTACGCACTTAAAAAGCGAGTACGAACAGGAGAGGGATGGGAAGAGGAGGGGAGGTGTTTTCAGGACGTCTCGAAAAAACTCCGACGAGTTTAGAGAAAAAAAGATGATAATTCCGACCACGGTGAAGGTTCAACCTTCAATGTTTTTTCGTGGTCGAAGTTTATAGGAAACCTTGACGCGGTGAGGATGCTGATGGAGACAGATATTATAGGAAATGCAAAGAAAAAAGAGGAAAGAAAAAAAAAATTACCAATTATAAAGAAAAAATTAAGAGAAAAAAATAAAAAAAATAAATGCTTCGTTGTACACTTATTAGACGTGAATTGCCAAGTATGTTTCCAGTAAAGAAAAATTACCAAAAAAAAAATGATGCAAAAAAAAAAAAATATAAAATAAAATAAAATTATAAAATAATACAGAGAGAGAGAGAGACACGCGTATACACAGATTACACAGAGATACACACTTACGTACATTACAAACAGATATTAACTATAGCTAATACAATAGACCGCGCGATATAAGGTAAAAAGATCATAAAAATATATTATTATACATAATATACCGTAAACTATTGAGAGAGAATGATAGAACGAAAGAGAGAGAGAGAGACAGAGTGTGCATGTGTGTGTGTGTGTGTGTGAGAAAGAGAGAAAGAAATAAATTAGAATAAAAAAGAAAATGAAGATAAGGTTATACCAAAAAGAAAATGATGGGAAAAAATAGAAAAAAAAAAAAAAAACAAGAAATTAACACAAAATATAATATAATGTATGAAGCTATATGACTATCGTGGCCTCTGCGCGAGAATGTTAGTTGGATTTGGGAGAGAGAGAGAGAGAGAGAGAGAGAGAGAGAGAGAGAGAGAGATGCGATTACATGTATAAAAATTCGTGCGCTACGGTGTGCGTACTTATCGAACGAAAGTTTATACTATATTCTTGTAATAAAATCTTTGAAAAAGCGCAAGAACCTTGTGTCAAAAAAAAAGAACAAATATTAAAGAAAAGAACGAAAGTGAGTTAAGGTGAAAGATAGAGGAAAAAAAAGTAAGAAAGGTAATAACAAATAAAAAAACAGAACAGAATTTGGAGTACGAGTTGTAGAATAAAATACGTAAAATTAAATTCATGGTGTTCTATGACATTAGAACGTGTTGCTTAAAATTAGAATATATTCTTCTTACATTTCTTCTTCTTCTTCTTCTTATTCTTCTTTTTCTTCCTCTTATTCTACTCGGTGAGACGAGAAACCGTGCTTCGATTTTAATCGGAGTGTAATTAGCGAACCAAAAAGAAAAGAACAAAAAAAAAAACAAGAAATCAAGAGCAATAATAAAACTTCATTTCCATATTGGATTCTCGTGGATGTCTCGTGACGTTGCATGTATTTCACGTGCCAAAAAAAAAAAAAAAGAAAAGAAAACACACGTACACATGAAAATACGATGAAAAAAAGAAGCAAAGAATTTTTCCTAACATTTTTATCATAATTATCATAATTTTTTTACTATCCCTTATCTTTTCTGATCGACAAACAAATGGAAAGTTTATTTAATTACCATAAGAAATACCATTATATTGTATGCATTTGATTTTACCCAATCCCCCATAGGAACGTTTCTACACATTTATAGATTTACATATGTGAATTTATTGCAATAATCGTTTCCTCATACCTATTCATGGGACATTACGTATACATCTGCCTGCACACACACACACACACACACACATACACACATGTATAAACATATATAGACTTGAAACCAATTTATTTGTCGCGTACAGTCCGGCGTATATGCATATATGAATTATGATCGAATTTGTCCATCTATCTCTTCTTATTTCACTTGATTTGAAATATTTAGTTTTGTTTTGTTTATAGATCTATTAGAAATAACTGATCGATGATAAATGTTGAACTTCTACTTTATTATATTTTTGTATTTTTGAGAAGAGTTATTCCTTATCGTTTAAATGAAAAGACAAAAATGTAAAGAAAATGTTAGATAAAATCTGAAATCGTTATTTTCGAGATACAATTGAGTTTAGTTTTTATTAGATAGTATATACAAAAAAATAGTAAAAGATTATTAGGAATGTCGACAATCGGATAAAAATGAGAAGAATCTCTTGTTTGTTCACTTGACCCGAATATCATCAAGGGTGTGTACGATAAGGATTTGGAGATAAATCGATTGTAGGGATCAGCAGTACCACGAAGTGGTAGAATTCTTCCCTGTCATCAACAAGGTAGTAGTTTTCTGAAACTTATCCTCAACTATGTCGGTAAATCATAGTCGGTTAGCGACATTTCTCGGCGTTGCAGTGAAACTATTTTCGAAGAGAAAAAACCTAGAGAAAGGGAGTTTATTGATTTTCTTGCTAGGAAATAATAAAACATAGAAACAACCGATAGAATGTTCGGTAAAGGTAAGTCGTGGATTGCAGGGAGGTTTCCATGGGGGTGGGACTACCGTCGGTTACCACCCTTCGTTGAAAACTGTCCGTGGCGACGCTTAGCGGAGGGTTGAGGAGAAAATCAGTGTCGAGGAAGTTCGGAAGGGTGTCGTAGGGTGGAACGATTCGTAGTAGAATAGGTTGGAAACGAAGAAGGGTGGTGGTGGTGATGGTGGTGGTGGTTTTCATTGAACGCAGTGAAGAGAATTCGACGGTGCTGCTCGCGACGACTATGCGGCAAGGAAATTTGCGAGAGTACAAAAAAGAGAAAGAGAGAGAGAGAGAGAGAGAGAGAGATAGAACCTAGGGGATGAAGGAGAAAAAGGTGAGGGGTTGAAGTCGAACGAGTGGGGGGATTTGGTGAGAGTGGATAGGTGCGAGGGAATGCGAGAGGGTGGAAAGGGTAAATCAGAGTGGGGGCTCGAGTTGAGAGGAACTTAAAAGAGAGAGAGAGAGAGAGAGGAGAGTTTCGGATACGCGGATACAGATCCATCGTGTCGGTGGCCGCTGCGGCAAATCTCCAGACTTCCGTGGCTAAGGAACGGTTGAAAATAACCGGTGACTAAGTTGCATCCTCGTATTCTAAAGGATTATTCGTCAACTTTATACTCTCGTGAGAGTTTCACCATAATCGTGACTACGAAATTAGCCTACGAGTAACGCGAGCAGACCCAACCCTCAGAGTTCTGAATCCTTTGCCGGAGGACGACGACACTGGAACTCTTCTTTCTCTCTCTTCCCCGATTGCCACTTCATCTCCCACTCACTCCTCTCCTCTCCTCTTTCTTTCTCTCTCTCTCTCTCTCTCTCTCTCTCTCTCTCTCGGTCTCGATCTTTTTCTCTGTTACTCTTATCGTTAGAGAAGAAGGGAGATACTGGCTGGCGCGCATATACGAAGAAGACGAAGAGACACGTATCGCGAGAGAGAGAGAGAGAGAGAGAGAGAGAGAGAGAGAGGAAAGAGAGGAAGGAGATATAGAAGGAGATAGACAGTGACATACTCGATTCTTCTTTCCCCTCTCTCTCTCACTCTCTCTCTTTCTCTTTCTCGCACACTCGTTTGCTTAGTCGGTCTTTCTCTTCGGTTCACCGTTCGGGTATTCTACAGAGAGACAGGTAGAGAGAACCGACGATGAGGATTCTCGATGGAGGAAGAAGAAGCGACGGATTGGTCGTCTTCTTGGTCCGTTCTAAAAGCATGGATATCTCGTACGCCTCCTCACGCCATTCCCGCGGAGTCGCGTCTACGTCTACGTCGTTGTTGTTGTCGTCGTCGCCTGCCACAAAACTCGAACAACAACCAGCAAGAGAGGATTGATTGATTGGATCTGACGAGGGATTAATACAAAATACAAACTCTGAGAGAGAAGAAGAGGATGAAGAAGACCGGAATCCTCTGTTATCTTTTTTAAAACGTCGATGCTAGTTAACCAGTTTTTCAAAGAAAAGAAATAAAAGAGAGATAACGTCGTGATTTGTTACAGTTCACGATTAGAGTTCGTATGGTGAGGATACACGACGTATGGTGATCTCCTATCTCTCCCTTTACCGTTGTTCTCCTCTGATTTCATCTCTCTCTCTCTCTCTCTCTCTCTCTCTATCTGTTTCATGTGACAGTGCGTTTAAGTGCAATCGCGTTAGCAGATGTAAAAGTAATTGCCTTTTCTCTTTCTCATTTCTAATCCTTGATCTTCTGTATTTTTTTATCCCTACCCTGTGTTAATGTTTTTTTCCTCTTTTTCCAAACCTTTAATATTTCCTTGCTCGAGAGTGTACGTGAGTGAGTGAGTGAGTAAGTGTGAGTGAGTGAGTGAGAGAGAGAGAAAGAGAGGGTGAAGGGGAAATATTTAATTTTTCCTTTCTCTCTCTCTCTCTCTCTCTTTCTCTCTCAGTCAACCGCCCTGCTCCCATCTCTCCCGAGATTCACCGACGGTTGCGCAGCATCATCATCGTCGTCCCCGACGCTAGCAATTTCGAGAGTGAAACGTTGTACGCTCGTCTTTAAGGCTCGAGGGAGGTTATAAGCGGGTGCGCGATTGGTTGGGCCGTTCGCGATATACCCACGGGCACTACTATACTTCTCAACCCCCGTACCTTCCTCTACCAATCTATGTGTGTGTGCGTGCATTAATTCAAGTACCAAGCCGTGATGTAATGGAACGGTCGCGCTGCGGTCGATGGCCGGCCTGATCGGCGATGCACTTGTTAGACACACATCCACCGTTGGTGGGACCCGAACAAGAACGGTTGCAATTTTTTTCAGGTCGATGAGCGAGAGAAGAAAACCCAACCAACCAACCAACCTTTCTCTCTCTCTCTCTCTCTCTCTCTCTCTACATTATTCGTGTTCGTATTCAACCGTGTTACCTAACGTGCCAACAACATCAGTGTCTTCTTCATCTTCTTCTCCTTCTTCTTCCTCATCCTCATATCCTCATATCCTCATCCTCGTTTTTCTTCCAACGTGGAAGGTCAAAGAACTCTCCCTCTTATCATTTTTTTTCTTTTCATCTATAAGCTGACTTCTGTCACATACACCGCACACGCATACGTGTACGCGTTGCGCGCGCTTATACATAATATGTATATACATATACACAGAGAGATAGAGAGAGAGAGAAAGAGAGAGAGAGAGAGAGAGGGAGATAGTTTGTTCTTCCAATGACTTTTTGTGTTTCTCCGATATAATCTACGTATAAGCACAGTGTTTTTAATTTTTCCATACGTTCGCAGGCGATGAGTTTGAATGTTAAACTGGTGATTCCGAGACAGATGAAATCACGTCAAGCGTGAACCGATTAACGCGTCTACGTGGTTGGATAGGAAAGGCTAGAAGGTTGACAGGATGGGTAGAAACTTGAGAAGCTCGAGAGAGAGGGGAAACGCTGTGGTTCTTTTGGAAATCGGATTGCTTCCGTATTAGGTAACGAGTTTGTTTTTATCTTTTATGTCTGATAATCAAATGGTTATCATCTGCCCCTCTCTCTCATTCTCTCTCACACACACTTCATCTCTACCTTTTCTTCACATTTTCTGCTTTTATTTTAATTTTGTTTTCTTTTTTTGTAATCGTCAGCATTATATCTTTGAGTTTAAATCGTTGAAAAAAATACTAATACTTATTTATTTCTCTTATTTCTTTATTTTTTTGCAGCTTAACTCCGTAAGGATATATCCGTGGATTCTAAAGTAGGCCGAGTTCCGGTCTACGCGTGCATTGAGTCTACTTAATCAGGATGAAATCCAAGACTCCGGCAACAATAGCCGGCTCGCGATGCCCGAAGGACCGGTGGGCAAAATGAAAGCTCCTGAGAAACAATGGAAGCGTCCACGCAAGCATGACGGCCTCTTTCAGATTCACGGAGACCATGTTTAGCCGTGCCCAAGGGAAACATTCTTCTTACAAAGTAAGAACAAGGCGCCTCGTTACCGATACCCAAACCCTTTAGTGTTTTCCTCTTTATTTCAAAGTTTTTCCTTCTTGCATAATTGAAGACCACCGGTTGGTTTCGCAGACAGAAAAAACAGCTTCCCAAAACGAGTTGAACGGAATGAAAGAAAATAAAAGTAAACGTTAGAATCTGCTAGTAGGTTGCCAAAGAAGATACCTTTTTTTCTCTAATAGTTTTATCGAAGATACGTTTCTATGGTTGCTCGGATATCGCTGGGATTTATCGTTGGTTGTTTCTTTTTTTTTCCTTTACTTTCTTTTTCCTATTCGATTCTAACGCTCCACGGCTTCCAATTGATTCGCGCGTACATTCCTACGAGTATAGAGAAAGATAAAAAAAGAAAGAGAGATAGAAAGAAATTGTTTCGTCTATTAATAAAAAAAAAAAAAGAAAAATTGTTTTGCCGGTAGCCAAAAGGGGTAAATTCGTTATTTGTATTTCTCATAGTTCTTTCGTTAACGTTATTTTCGCAGGCTCGTCTTCGTCGAGCAAACCGAAGAATATCAACGGTGGTCGGCTGACCGTGTCGTCTTCGCCGACCTGCCGACCGATCCTAGCAACGAGAAAATAGCTGATCGCAGATCACGGAGAGAGAGAGAGGAACCGCTGGAGGAGTATGTTAGTGACAAGGCAACACCCTCTACGAGGGCGCATATTACTAGCCCTATTCTTACTCGTCGGAAGTTTCGCGTTGCCATCCAAAGCGGCAGCATTTCCCGATTGGACGGATTGCCCCGCCGTTTGCAGATGCAAGTGGACTTCAGGGAAAAAGTCTGCCCTGTGTCCGGATGCTGGACTGACGTCGTTACCAGCCTCCTTGGATCCGGACATGCAAGTGTTGGATCTATCTGGCAACAAGATACCAGCATTACAATCAGAGATCTTCAAGCGTGCCGGTTTGTTGAATCTTCAAAGAGTCTTTTTAAGAAACGCCGGCATACACGAGATACACGCGGACTCGTTCAGAGACATGAGGATACTCGTAGAGATCGATCTTTCGGACAATCACGTGAAAAATCTCGAGCCAGATACTTTTCTCGGTAACGAGAGGCTCAGGATTCTAATACTCAGTGGTAATCCTTTGGGCATGCTCAAGAGCCATCAATTTCCTGTTCTTCAACACCTCAGAACTTTGGAGTTGCAGAGGTGTTCCTTGACCGAGATACACGGGCAAGCATTCGTCAGGCTAGCAGGCTTGGAATCTCTAAAACTCGATAGCAACGAACTCGAGTACTTGGACGCTCCAGTAATATCGAGTCTACCACGTCTGAAGACTCTAACCTTGGACGGTAATCATTGGAGTTGCGATTGCAGATTACGAGGATTTCGTATTTGGTTGATACCAGAGACTCCGAGCAAATTGTATTCCGTGCCGCAATTGTGCACTGGTCCGGAGAGATTGGAAGGTCGTAGATGGGAAGAAGTCAAGCCAGGGGAATTTGCTTGCGAACCTGAGGTATTCGTATTGGCCAGTACAATACAAGAGGAGAGTAATGGTAATTTGAGTCTCGCGTGTTTGGCTACCGGAGACCCAGAACCCGAAGTATGGTGGCAACTTAACGGAGGTCCCGTTAACGCAACGAGAATTTCCGATCAAGCATACGTAGGCAATTACGTAACTCACGTATCATCCGATACGAATCTCGTTTACAATGAGAAGTCCGAAAGAGCTTCTGACAGATGGAGCAATTTAACGGTTTACAATGCCAGCGACGGGGACGCAGGAGAGTATGCTTGTTTTGCTAAGAACATAGCAGGTCTTGCCAGAGATACGGTAAGCGTTGCCATACCACGTATCTACACGGCACCGACATTGTCCCAAAGCGACAATTGGTTGCTTTGGGTTGGCTTAGCTGGTGGTGGTGCGGCTGCACTCGGTGCATCGGTTTTGGCTATTCTATTGGCATTCTGTTTGTGTGGTGGCACTCGTCGTAACAATAAACGAGAAAAGGTCAAACTGCAAGGTAGTACGAGCTTCGGTGATCAGGAAAAGAAACTGTTGGATCTTTCAGTAACTACTACGACAGCTGGTAGCGCGAACGATCGTGTCAGCGGTCATGGTAGTTTGGCTGAGGCATGTAGTACTGGTGATCTTGAACTGGCCGAGCGTGTTTCTATCTGTGATCACATGGGGGCTGCTACGGTGACCGTAGAAAGACTTAGACCGGAGATAAGCAATTCTACTAGCGTGTGTCGTGCCATTCCATGTGCAGCAGGTTTCCCCCCGCCACCGCCGGAATTTACTACGGGGGTTTTACCAGCGGGGATCTTCGGCAACATCTTCATATCCGTTTCCTTGCCGCAGGATTCGACGGAACGTTGTTACCCGGACTTACTCGACATTCCCGTCCACGGTGTGGTCAGCGGGGTTACCGAAAAAACTACGGTCGCTGCTTTACCATCTGGCCCGTTAGTCTCGAGTTTCGCTACTCTTCCTCGACGTGCCCTTCGCAACACGGATCTTGGTTCACCTTACGACAATATGGGCCCGAGGGTCACTGCCAACGGAAGTTCCGCTTTTTCCTTGACCGATGTGGATTTGAGATTATCGCCCCCTCCGCCACCGCGGATCATTCAACCGCCCCACGAGTTTGTCTCGCTTTAAAAAAACTCTCTCGGAAATATTTATCATAGATCCGCGTAGATCTTCTCTGTGTGCGTGCGTTGGTTCGTTCGTGCGTGCGCGCGAATTAAAAAAAAAAAAAAGAAACTATAACCCCCCGAGAAAGATCGATCGTTGACCCGTTCGATTCGCATCTCGGTTGGTTGAGCGGTACTTTTCTTCTTCTTTTTTTCTTTCCATTTTTTTTCTTTCTTTCTTTCTTTCTTTCCTTCTTTCCATTTTTTCTTTCTTTCTTTCCGTCTGTCTTTTACATTCAGCCGATAAAAGAGACTCCAAGGCTGATCCTAAAGCTAAAGAACGAACAGAGACTTATTCTCAACGTGATCCCTCGTGTGTGAGAGGGATATAGAAATAAAGGAAAATAAAAATATAAAAGAGAAAAGAGAGAGAGAGAAAAAAAAATGAAAATGAAAGAGTAAGAGTAAAGGAGAGAGAGAGAAAAGTCCGTATTATGACGTTCTCGAGATTCCAGGACAGAGACACGAAGAGAAGAACCACCACCGGTGATTCCAGAAAAGGAGCAATTTTAGCTACGTGTCAGGTTGACACCTGTCTCTGAATTTTGAATATCTGTCTGTCCGCTTGTCTGCCCGCCTTGCCTGCTTGCGTGAGTGCCCGAGAATATCTCGTAACCCAAATGACGAAGAGATACACGATGAAAGAAAATATTAAGGAAGAGGAAAATAAAAGAAAAGATACAAAAAAAAAAGATAATACTTATATATATATATATAAAAGAAAAAAAAGAAAAATAAATAAATAAAAAAAAAAGGGTCGAGAAAAAGAAAGAGAGAAAGAGTTTCCTTTTTAGACGTCGATGTCTCCGAAAATGACAATGGGACATTTGTACATAGTTCGCGATCTCCTTCAAACCAAAGTTCATCGATCGAATCGATAACCGTGACGAACGAAAGAAGAATATAAAATAATAATAAGAAGAAGAAGAAGAAGAAGAAGATAAAATAGAAGAAGTAGAATGAGGAAGAGAAAAAAAGTGAAGGAAAAAAAAAAGAGTAAAATATCTTTCCTTCTTTCACGGCCGATTATTTCTTCTCCGTACCTTTGCATTCCTCCACACCCCTCCTCTTCATCCCAACCAACCAACCAACCAACCAACCAACCAACCACCCCATTTCCGTCTCCCACTTTAATCCCCACTTCCATCCCTCAACTCCTCTCTCTCTCGTTCCCTTATCCACCAACACCACACCATACCTCCTCCCTTAACCCTCTACATTCATTCTCAAAGTATATCACTAGTTTGTTACATAATCTTCGTGTGTACATATTTGTTATTACGTAACACGCATTACGAGACACGTCTCGGTGTCAAAGTCCACGTGAGTTAGCGTACGCGAATCCACGTGGTATAAACATCGGTATTCATTATGAACACTTTGTCAATTAATAAAACGATTGAATTTTATATACCGTCGACTTGTCCAAGTCTTCATAACCCTCTCTTTTATTTCGTAGATCAAAAGAGACTGTAATTATAATATTTAATTATTATTATTATTGTTATTGTTATTTTTTTTTAACCCATAACACTTCGACTGCCACGCAGAAATCACATGTTTCGCTCAGGACGAGACAATTTCGTAGAGATTAATCTTTTGTTTTCGGTATTTCAATAAACATTTTTCATCGTTCAATGGTGCATCTTTTTACATCAAAGTGTATTCTAATTAACGGTAATATTCTTAATGCCCTAATTGTAAATTTTCATTCAACTTTTACAATGTAAGTAGTTCAAACCAATATCCAACGTGACAGTCAAAGTGTTAACAAACCTTCTTAGGATTTGGTTTAGGTAACGAGTATCGAATCTTATGGTATTTACGACTCATATATGGGTCAGTGGGTCATTTATATGATCAATAATTATTGAAAGTGTTTAATAATCATTGTCATTTATTATTATTATTATTATTATATACAAGATTGTAGATTAAGTTAGTTTCATTTTCAGAATTTTCCAACACCATTGACTGGATCCCATTTTGAATTATCATCGTCATCGTCATTTCTGTTAAAACGACACTGGTTCATTTTGATATTTTTCTTCTTCTTCTTCTTCTTTTAGTACATATAATTAATTTCTTCATTGATTAAAATGAGTTTGTACTATGATATACACATATCATGTGGTAGATGTAGGGAAAAGCAAATCGTGAATAATTGGGAGGATCATTGTTACCTCGGTAATGATTTTTGTTCCTACCAGGGCCCCATACGTATTACGTATTTAATTTATTGAAGGCTTATAGGGGACAAAGGACCTGAGACAGAAATATAATAGAATGTATAATTTTCGTGAAACAACCTGCTAGCTTCTGCCTTCTAGATTTTTTTTCTTCTTTTTTTTTCCCTTCTTCTTCTTCTTCTTTCTCTTTCTCATACACGTTGTACACCATTGTTTTAACGAGAGAAGTTTACGAGCAAGTGTATGAATAGGTAAACGAATCTGAAAACTCTTTTAGCGTGTATATGTATATGTGTGTATGTATGTGTTTACTCTAGTTTTATTCAGCTAAAATATATCAGATATCAGATGGGAATTAGAAGTCGACCAACTTGGAGTAAAAGGAGCAGAAGGAGGAGAAGGTGGAAGAAAACTGGGAGGTAAGTTTCGATATGATGATTAAAAGAATTTCTTTTCAATATCGTCACGTTTTTATATTTTATTTTGTTTTATCTTCCTTTCCGTTAAAATAATGATTTGTTAAATTTGTTTAAAGTTTCATTTTCGGTAATAGAATTCTTTTTTTTTTCGTTCCGTCATCACGCGATCCTCAGTTATTTTTAAGTTAAATCTCCAGATGATACTTCCAGCAGGATAACAAATTCAAAGGACATTAGTAGATGAGTCGTGATCGGTGGTATCTCTTCCGACTCTTGGTAGACTCCACGTTATTTGTCCTTGGCGTGGGCGAGAACCTGTTGATAAGAAAGAAATCGATGAAAGTTGAAAAAGAATCTTAAAAAAAAGGACAAAAATTTTGCTGAAAAACAAAAGAATGTAGGAAGGAAGGAAGGAAGAAAGAAAGGTTGGTAGGTTGGTAGGAAGAAAAGGGTTAATTTCGAACAATCTATTAAAACGGATAGCTCGACATGGTTTTAGTAACGATGTCTAATGATCCTCCATCCAGAGAAGTCACGCGATCATAGTGAATATCTTCTGAGTAAGAGAGAGTGAGATAAAGATAGATAGATGAATAGACAGAAAATGAGTGTGTGTGTATGTGTATGTGTATGTGTATGAGAGAGAGATAGTAAGTGGGTTTAGAGTAGAGTGGGAGGAAGAGGATCGAACGAAGCCAACGGTAGAATGCGCTTTCGGATAGTAGTATGGAAACTAATGACCTACGTTGATTTATCGTGCCACACATTAGCCACTAGGAACACTTAATTGCCTACTAAATTGTGAAGGCCCCGTGTATCGGATTTGCCATATTGCCAGCCAACATCCCAGCCAACGTGCTAAGATTAATTCCGTTAGTGCATTTCTCTCAAACTCGCATAGAACACTTTCGCGATATATGTTAATCGATATTTACACGCACGTGTATACGACCACATCTATTTGTTCATCTTAGAATCTATCCTAACTAGGGAGGACACTTTTTATCTAACGAAATGATTTCTTTCTCTCTGTTTTTTAGAATATTCGTGGTGATAATTGTGATCGATAATTAGCTTTACTGTTGGTCAAGAATTAGTTACATTCTTGTATGTTTGTGTGTATGTGTGTGTGTTGTTTAGAAAAGTAAGAAAATAATTAAGGAACATATCTTATTTACTTTTATTTTTTGCATTGTAGAAAAAAAAATTGATTTGATAGTAAATTTGATAAGATAATAACACTTACGTAAGACAACATTGTGGGCTCGTAAATCTTCCTGTTGTTTTAATTTCGGATAAATTTTATCCAGGTGTCGTACGAACGTTCCTAAATCTGAATGAAATTCTATGAAAAGAAACAGTATCATCAAGGTTATACATTTATTATTATTTTTTCTTGATTTCTTATAAAAATAGTTATATTTTTAATCGATTAAATAAATAGTTTTACCATCGTAATCGGGTTGGTTGGTAGTATCAATCTCAGATTCACGAGTTGGAAGAATATCTAAATCTATGGTGGATCCCATATCGTGTTTCCTATCAGCACCAACATAGAACAATGGTAAATTCGATCGTCCAGGTCGTGGAAATGGGATGATACCAACTGGTCTCGTCGGTCTTTGAAATTCCGTCATTTCGAAGTTTCTTCCGATTCTTGGATAAGCAACCAATCTCGGTGAACGTCTGCAGTTTACTTTTTCATTCTGAACTTCTGTAATGTCATACATCCACCCCCCCCCCTCGTTTCATTAATAAGAAACCTTTATTTATTCTTCTTCTTCTTCATCTTAAATCATATTGCTCAAAAAAATCAAACAACACATTGCTATGCAATTACCCAAACGTGCATCCGAATGAAACAAAACTGTTACGTACGAATATTTGATTTGAAACTGGCATGCAATTAGTCAAGGATTAGTGCCACTCGTTCTCTGCATTATATATACTTTTTTTTTTTATACTGGGATGAAAAAAAAAGAAGGAAGAAGAAGAAATAATAATTAACCAACACACACACACGTTCGATAATAAAAAAAAAAATGAACTGGCCGTGTTCTTTTTAATTTTCTCTCTCTCTTTCACTCTTTCTCGATGTGTGTGTAATATTTTTCCTTTTTTTTTTGTATATAAATATCAAAAAAGTATCGAAGTAGGTCAATAAGATACTTGCGTCTAATTAGCGTCCTTTAACGAGTTCCGAGCCGGTGAAATTAACTTGGCACGAGATTTTATTTGTCTTACGCTTACGAATCATTAAATTTGTTTCTTTCTTTCTTTCCTTTTTATTTTTTTTCACTAAGCGACGATTCGTTTCAGTTCATTTCATCGATGCAACCAAATTGATTGAGGATGAGAAAGAAGTAGGGAGGAGGAAGAGAAGGGACGGTGGTACTCTAAACACGATAAAATATAAAAACGAAAATAGGATTGAAATGGAAGAATCTATGCTTGCGATAGTCGAAACTCTTTCAAACTTGTGTGAGGCTATGTGTGGTTTATGTTGAAAATATTTCTTCTTTTCCTTTCTTTTTTTCTTTTTTAATTATTTTTATCGAATCAAGAGAATACTGCTCGCATCAATTTAGCAACTATTTCTCTTTGTGTGTTAAAGTCCATTGTCGAGATCGATATGCAACAGATCGGAGAACTACGAATGCAGTTTGAGTTTGCTTTGGATACTTTTTTTCTAGATGTTGTTTTTAAAAAAAGCTTTTGAGTAATAGAAATTGACCTAATATTGAGGATCCCGTAGTAGTAGTAGTATCGGAATATATTATTTTTCTTATTTGTTTTTGTAATTTTATTAAGAACAAACAAAAATATGATAGAAGAAGAAACTCTCGAAGATATTTTTATTTTAAAATGAAAAATAGATATAGTAAAATTGAATTAACCTTTGAACGGTTTTCTATCTTACGAATCGAAATCAAAAAAATTAAAATACGTACGATTGTGTATACGTATGTGTACGTAACATATGTAAGGATGATGTAAAAGTACGAAAGTACACAAAGTTATCAACATTGTGTTGTTACCTTTGATATTTTCCTATTACTCGAGATTGAACACAATTTGATAAATGACGTTAAACTCTTCTAAACTTTCAAATCTCTATTCCTAAGTATATTATTTATTTTTAAAAATAATCTAAACAAAAAATTATTTCAAAGAAGATATGGTTTTATTCTTTTTATCGACGATTCGAATAGAAAAATAGTTGAGGTATTTTGAGAGAAAAAATTCATACCCAAAGTGAAAGATAAAAATAGATAAACCTTTGCTTCTCAATCACAAATGTTAGGATAACGTGCATACTAGAAAAAGAATGAAAAAGAGAGAGAGAATGAGAGATAGGAAGATGCTTAAAAATACAACATAGATGCAACCCACAAAGGAATAGTCGTCTTCTTTAGTAAGAAACCGTTCAAAGTGGAAACTGTATCGAATGTGGATTCTTTAAGGTCCGTCAATAGAATAACCTCGGCAATACTCTATGATTTATCTCTTTTAAAGTAAAAAAAAAAAAGCAAAGGAAAAAGAAGAAAAATTGAAAGAGTTTTCTTTGTAAAAATGCATTTGAAAGTTGAATTCTTCCGCCTCCGCTCGCGCCTTTGCACAAACACACAACAAAAACGAATCTTTGATGAAAAGTATCGGTTATATTCGATTCCACAACTATATCCGAGAGATAAACGTATTAAAACAAAATAGAATAAATCTTTTATTTTTATCTATCCATTAAAATCATATAAAAGTTATACGATATTACCCATTCGATGTAAAAAAAAAAAATCAAAAGAGAAAAAAGAAAACCCATAAGATCGTATAGAGAGAAATAAAAGGGTGAGTGTATAATTGAAACGTTTGTTTTAAAGAAATTATCCTATTTCTTTGTTTTTTTTCTACTCTTTCCATTATACGTTCGTTTGATACAAAGAATGAAACCAAAAGAAAATAGAATACCATTTTATCCGGAGTATCCCTCTCATTTACAGTTTACTTCAACGTTTTACAATTCGTAAAGAACTCTGATTTTTTTTTAACAATATTCGATTTACAAAAAGACGAGATAGAGTTGACAAGGGAACAGGCAAACCTCTCGAGCTTTGATCATATTTTTTTTTTATGAAATAAAATTAATAATTTTAAAACGAATATAAAAAAGAACACACAGTGTTATCCGATCTCATCCTAGCAATTAAATTAATTGATTTATCAATGTAGTAGTGTGTGTATAATATGTAAGATATAAATTGTCTTTGTGTTTTAAATTATTTTCATTGCAAACTTACGATTGAAGGAAATTGCGAATATCAGAAGGATCAATGCAAGATATGCTCGATGATTGGACATTTTAGAAATTGGCAAAATATCCTTTCTATTATTTTTCTCAACTCTTCCTTCTTCTTCTTCTTCTTCTTCTTCTTCCTCTTCTACTTCTCTTCTTGGTGATGCAGGAAGAAGAAAGAAAAGATGGTGCAGAGTGTGGAGAACGCGCCGACACTGGATGACTCGAGGTATCTCCCGTCTGATTTTATACCTAGCACCACCATCCTCTTTGCGAGAGGGTTGCTACCCCCCATACACTCCCCATAAAGTCGTCCCCCTTTTCTCCTCCCTTTCCCTCAAATCCCATTCTCTCGTTGCTGCGTTTCTCCCTTCTCAGCAACAACCAACCATCCTTCTTTCTCTCTCTCTCTCTCTCTTCTTTACCCTCACTTTCCATCCAACCCCCCTTCTTTTTTCCTTTCCTTTCCTTTCCATTCTTCCTTCAACTCCAACCACCGTAAAACGCGTTCCTCTTTGCGTTCCATGGCTTACTTCTCTGCGTTAGATTTTATATCCTCGACGTACAAAATGCGATGATGTGAATTTAATAGAAAATTTCTTTCACTCACTTTCTACGGTTCTCTTTGTGTGTAGATAATGTACAATGTTTATAAAAGGGAGTGTGTTTTGAAAAAGTAATGCTTCTACTCAAAGGTTATACGTAGGTTTTTGTTTTTATATAAAATAAAATTCAAAAATAAGAATCATTGTAATTTTAAATTAATCATTTAATTGTACGATTCTCTACATTGTTTTTTAATTAATTTACAGATATTTCAAGAAAATAATCAACATATTTTAACATCTCTCTTAGTATTTGAAGAACTATTTTTAACGAAGATTGTTCGAGAAAAATTATAAACCAAAGGATAACATTTTTCGATCCTCTTGTTTTTCTTTCATACGCGACGATTAATCAAATTGTAATAAAGAAATAAAGATCGATAAATATATTTTTCTCTTTTCTACAATACTTTCTTCGATTTCTTTTTCTTGCACGAAGTACGATCGAAGAAAAGGAATTATTCCAGATGTTAAGGATAGAATTTCGATAAAATTGATCTACGAAAATAACTCCAACTAAAATAGATCGTGATTATATATATTTTTTGTTTTTGTTTTACCATTAGTGTACCTACGAAGGAGATTTTACGTTCAAAAAATAAAAAGAAAAAATTAGGACACGTAACGTTATTTTATCGGATCATGCGTAGATTTATATAAAGCGTGACCCTATGATTGCATGACAGCTTATAACGTATTATTATTGTAGACGTGACATATCCTCATCGATATATTCCCTAGTAGGATACACATTTCAGGTGCATTAATCTAGCCGACGTGACAATTTAGTTTGTTTTTTGTTTTTCACCCTTTCGCCAATCGAATTGATTGATCGATCATCGATCAATTACTGTGTTTCAACAATTAATCGATTTTCTTCTATTACGTTATTTCATATTCATTCTTGCGTTAAATATAACTCGATCATCCGATACAGATTTAAAACCATAAAAGTGTTAAGACATTTCAAGACGTATTCTTCTTTATCCTATGCTCGATATTTTCCTCGTCTTAAACGTGGGTCATGTAACCGATGACAAGTTTAAACACAGTAAGATATTTGCTAGGTGGTTGACTTTTCTCACGCTTCGATACCTTTTAGAAGATTGGGAAAGAAAAACCACGCGATACTCTAATTTCTAAAAACTACATTCATCCCTATCGGTCCCAGGAACCATAAACCACCTAAGCTATCTGTGTAAACATTCACATCTTGGGTTCGAATACCACCTGGACCTTGCAATCTCGAAATGCAGTCACCTGATGTTAGCTCCTCGACCTAATGAGATTCGTAGGTGTCATCTAATTAGCCAATTGGAGAGAAGAGTTGTATTTTCTTGGAGCTGATTCGTCTTACTAGGAAGTAGCAGGACTGAGAGGGGAGGTCAGGAATAATCTATAAAAGGGAAGACGAAAAGTCGCGCAGACACTCGTACTTATACTTTTAGTTCTTCTGTCAATTCTTTATTTGTTTACAAATCTGAAACCCAGTGTCAGTTAATAAGTCTGTATCCTGTTTTAATTTGAAAGTCAGTATTTAATTGTTTATAAATTCAAACTCTCTTCAACCAGTGGAATCAGTGAATCGTTAAGAGTAGTATTCGTTAAAGATTAAGAATAAATTTATTTATCTAATTAACTAAAAGGAATATATGGTGATAATATCAGTTGCAATCTGCGTAAAATCATACTGGACTATCGGTAGACTAACTCCAGACGAAGGGATAAGAACAATACTTCGATTAATAATCCTTTTATCTTTCTAAATATAATCATATTTAAATTCCTACTTCAAGTATCGTAATTCTATTCATCCTGCATTACTTTTCGCTTTCGTTACTCGTCATATGTCACAATTCTTTAGATCATTTCTTGGTAAAGGTTTAACAACCTGACCAAACACAGACCACATTTTAAAACGCGTAACAGAATCTAACAAAAGAAAGAAACCAAAATTTAGTTTAGAATTGATTAATCATCGATTGATGAATGTTCGAATTTTAAATCGAACGATTAATTTATATGCAAAATGGTTAGACCTATGGTTAAATATACTTAATTTGCTTGTAAAACACGATTCTTCTATCTTGTCTATGAACTTGTTTCATTTACATACGTTCACCTAACTAACCCTTAGTTCATTTAAATACAAAGGATATAAGAAAACGACGTTAATAAGGGATCCTATGTTACGTTTAACGTTCCACCCCTTGTAATAACGTTACTTTCTTCCTTGTATATTTTTTTCTCTTCTTTTCTTTTCTTATAGCTCGTGGAAACTTGGCCGATTATGTTTCTTTATCTCGTTGTTATATTTTTTTTTTAGTATCCAAACTTTACGTTATTATTAAAACGAAATATTTTCTTTGGAAAATATTTTTTTTTATCGTCAATTTATAAATCAAGTTAAAGCGAACGATAGCAAGTGTAAGGACAGAAATTATTCGGAAATGAAGTATTTGCGAGTTAATTGAGAAGGAGTTAAGAGAATTAGGGGAAAAACTAGGGGGTAAAGCCTTTTTCTTCAGTCTTCGTTGAAATTAAATTAACAAACACAAATCTCTCTCTTTCTCTGTCTCTCTGGGTATTACGTCTCGAGTAATCCTTAAATTTCGATACTAATCAAGACTCAGGATTCTAATGATTATTATAAAATTACTATCGGTGGTGTAGAAATAAAATGACAAAGATTAGATTATTTTTTAATAAAGCATTTATTTTTTTCTATAAATTATTATTATTATATATATACAAAATTGTTAGCGGTATTGTTATAATTATTATTAACATTTTCTATTTACAAAAATAAATTTTATTCATTCTGTACATTATTGGTAGATGATTTGCATTTAAAAACATATTCTACGGCCCATTTGTATAAATCTGCGTTGGTTTTCTTCAGTTTCTTATTCTCTTCTGTGATATTTTCCAATTTACGAGAAGTATTTTCGTCAATACCAGATTCATCGACAGATACCTCGTCTACGTAAGAGTTAAAATTTAAAAGATCCGAAGTATCTCGTCCTTTTCTCGTAACATCGATGATATTTCCCTTAACGCTCTCTTCCAGTACTCTTTGCAAGGGATGAATTTGTAAACATGGTTTTAAAGTTTGCACGTGAAAATTATTAAAACGTTTCGTAAGAAATGCCGAGGTTATTGGTCCTTTATGACTGAAAGTTTTAATAATTTCACGATTTTCAATATCCCAGAGATGTACTTTTCCGTCCAAAGAAGATGAAAGTAGGTTCCGACAATCGTTTGTTACCGACAAAGAAACTATTGCAGTTGATTCGTGTCCCCGATAAATGGTGCTATCATCGCTTTCGTCACCATTTTTTGTTACTTGCACGTGGTGTTCGATACCACGTGGTGGTTCGTGTAAATTGTATTTGTAAATTAAACCACTCGTAGTACCAACGAATAATTCACTTTCTATCGTATTCATGCATACTGAAGTCAATGGTAGATCAAATATGAGACTAATCAATAATTTGCCATCGTTTAGATCATAAATATTAGCTGTATGATCCAACGAGACTGAACATAATCTAGCACGTGGTGAACAATGACCAACGTAAAGATCCTTAACTGGCAATGTATGATTTAAAAAGGAATGTGTTGGATGAGATCGTTCTTCCTTGTTATTGTTGTTAATCACACTGAACAATGACCAAACTAATATCATACCGTCCTCTCCTGCACTACAAAACAACGAACTGTCTCTGGTAAATTTTAAACACGTTACAGTTTGATAATGTCGTTCTATTATTGCTAATAATCGACCATTGCAAAGTTGCCAAACGTATATTTTTTCATTGATCGCTGCTACAATGTAAGAACCATCCTGGGTAGCTGTTAATGCTGACACTTTACCTGGTGTTGTTAATCTGATATTTGAAATTGGCCTTTGACTATTCAATGGCCATACGTGTAATAATGGTTTATTTGAATCTGCACCCAATAAATAACAATCGTTTAAAATTTGTAAAGTGTTGTTTGCGATAGTTGTTGCATGTTTGTAGACTGACAAAAGTGATCCATTTGGATCCCACGCTGCTGCACTCCAACTTTCAGATACTTTATCACTTGTTATTATTAATTCCATCTTTTATTAGATTTTATTTATATTTATATTTATATTTATATTCACTTCAATCGAACTATTTCTTCTCGTCGTGTACATAACCTCTTTTAACTGTTCACCGGGAAGAACGTCTCTTAACGTGGCTGTACACCTAATGAAATGAATTGAACTCGTAGAAAAGTATGTTGTACTTTAGTCGGTAAAGATGTTTTCTTTCTTTACCGATACTTGATATGAAAATAAAATTTTGTTTTTAATTATTTTTCCTATTATAGAAATTATTAAATCTTTATTTTAAGACATTGTTTAAATTATTTCAAAGATTTTATGAGTTAACGAAAATATATATATAATTAGGTATATTCAAAAAAATGTATGTACTATTAATTTAAACGATTAATAATTATTTGTACATATTGTCTACATTTGGTTAGATTTTAGACAAAAAAAGGCATAAAAAATTTGAACTTGCTTGTTTTTCAAATGTTTGTGTATCATCGTTAGGCGGCAAAATTGGAAGCCATGACGGCATAGGTAGATAAGCACGTAGCTTTAACATCGAATAAGTATTAAATAGAAATTGTTGTGTATGTGTAAGAAGACTTTAGAAGTATAGGTAAATGAATTGTTTTGTATTTAAATATTAACATATCAATAATACACAGTTCGAGAATAAAAGGTATTATTTCGATATCGATTATATATCGATCGTTCATTCGTTTGCTCGTTCGTTCGTCATTCGGTAGTTCGTAATAAACGAAATATAAATTGTTTTATTTCTATATTCTTTATATCAAAGTGAATAAATAGACGAGGTGGTAACGTTTTCATAAAAATCAGGATGACCTTGGTAAGGTGACAGGAGTTATTACAAACGAATGTGCATTAGATTTCTATTAAATATCGCAAGTGAATAATCTCGCGTTTCATGTAACACGATTTTGAGGTTATGTCTATGTTCTTTTGTTATTTGTCTACTACATATTACCACGATATCAAGTTTGGTACAGTGATATAACGTTATTATTCCTTTACGTTATAATAATATAGTCTACGATTAAAAGAACACATTTAATTGTTCTTGTCCATGGGATTTATCGATGATGAATTGCACGAAGTATCTAAACTTTGTCACAATGTCGTCGATAATAGTCGCCTCGTTTCTTGTGTGCAGACTATGGTTCGCGTTGAAATAACGTTAGTTTATATTTTTTATTATTATTATAAATGCACATGGAATGTATGCGTGAATAAATTTATTTTTAAACGTTTCATTCATTACAGGAAGACGGTGTTCAAGAAGATCATTGTGTGCATTCAATTCCCAGAGAATTATCCTTCCATCCCACTTTTAATCGAGCTTAAGAGTAAAACTTTGTCGGAGACATTACTTGCCAAGTTAACTGAAGTCTGCGAGAAAGAGTGCAAGAATTTGTTGGGGAAAGCACAGGTATCTTGTAATTGTCATTGACCATGTGTTGATGTTCTATGTACCATTTTATTTAAAAAGAATATCTCTAATGGTATTTTTCTTATTTTTCTCAAGGTATTACCGACCTTAAGGTTTATTCGTAATTTCATTGAAGAAAATCCTCTGATTTGTTGTTACGATGAGATATCTTCCATAAAAAAGTTGCTCCAAGAGCAAGACGAGTTTAAATTGAAACAGAAGAATTCCAGCATTGGATTGCGGATTCGACAAGGATTGTATTACTTTAAAGTTAAGATTGAAGTACCTAACAATTATCCAGAGAATTGTATAAAGTAAGTTTAATTTTGATCTATACTTTTGTAATTTTGCAATTGTATGTTATGTTAAACCAATCATTGTTTCAATTTAGTTTAGGAGACACAGAATCAAACTTTCCACCTGTACTCTGTCGTTACATATTGGGCCAAGGTAAAGAATTGGCTAGAAAATGTGTGGAACCACCTCTGAAGTCAGGACCTGGGCATACCATAGCCTTCGTACCTACTCCTTCCTTAAATGTCGTTATTTCCTTTCTTATAAAGTAAGTTAATTTGTACTTCAACACATACACAATGATACCATGTATCAATGAGTTAATTTTTTTTTTTATAAAAAACATTGATTGTAGATCGGTGAAAATGTTTCCCCTAGAAAATTGTCAGTTGTGCAACACAATTTGCTTACCGGCCAATCCAGAAAAAGTAGTGATAGACGAAAAAGCAGATCTTCATGTAGAAAGGTTGTATTGCAGTCACTTGTTTCACTTACAATGTCTCCTAAAATTTATGAAGACACCGCCATTCCATGGTAAGCCATTCACAAATAATTTGATTATTTTTAATATGAAATTCTATGTAGACATTTTTGCTCTTGGTAGGGGGTAAAAAATGTCCAACTTGTGCACAGCGCATTTATCATGACAAATGGGGCGTCAGTGAGAAGCTTGCAGAAGATCGTTGGGCACATGAACAGGCGCGTGCTAGAGAATTGGCAGAGGTAGCTGACTTTTTAAAATGAATCCTTTGCTGATATGCACAAACATGTGGTTTATCTATCCATGGTATAGTTAGATAAACATTAATGAAAGATAAAGTCAAATGTTACGGTGCATCCACTATGTGGTAGTTGTGGTCTTAATGAAATCTTAACACCGGTCAGTTTTGACTTAACCGACCAACTAATTAATTTATATTTAGTATCATAAGAGTCCATTAAATATAAGCTTTTGCAGGAAGGTTATAAACTTTCGATTTATATCGTGTCAAGTGGGATACAATGTATTTGTTCTTAAATTCACAATGGTTTTTTTCTTTTTTCTTGTCTTTTATATTATGGTTTGATTAATTTGAATCAATATTTCTATTAATATTATTCTTAAAAATGCTTATATACACACAAGTAATACTAAATGATATGTTTTATTATAAGATAAGATTTTGGTATATTTTTAAATATTAATTAAGGATGATCCAACTGAAATGTTAGATTGAAAAATGTAGGTTTTATGTTATTGTATCGCAGTGTTTATTTTTTCAGCGAAGATGCTCTTGAATAAAAAAAAATACTAAAATTTTTACAAACAAACAAATAAATAAAATCTACTGACAAATGAAAGTTACATGGAAATAAGACAATTTTAAGCATTAATATTTTTCTCTTTTTTTTATTTATACCATTTTTTATTTCCTGATATTATCTATAGTTGGGATACGAGGATAACATTGAAAAATGAGATAACAGATAAAAACTATTTTTATTACACTCGTCGTATATACATATAATTAAATTATATTAATTAATTAAAATAATTATTTATATATAGGATAAGTTTTTTAGATTGCAAGTAGTGTGTCTTTGCGTAATAAAAAAATATGAGATAGGTCAGGGAAAAAGAGAGAAGAAAGTACTAAACAATAGTAAGAGAAAGACTTTTTTATGTACTGTAAGTATTTACAGATACGTACATACGTGGCTATGTTTCTCTTTCGTATGTAAAAAAATGTCTTGTGTATATTTCTTTGTGACCGTGGTTGTGACGTATTGATCCTCTGTACCGACTACGGTGATCCTCTTTCTATCTTTCTCTTTTTCTCTCTCTGTCTTTCCTTTGTAATAGCTTCGCGGCCTCGTTTGTACGTAGTACATATCTATTTTCTTTTTTTCTTTTTCTTCCTCTTTTTATGACTTCTTTATATCGTTCTTAGCGTTTTCACGTTTTAACACTATCTTCCAAACATCGATAATCTTTTATTGGTTTTTTTAATTGAATTTTTATTCATTTAATTTATCAATCCTTTTTTAAAACTTGATTTATTTATTTTCCAATGTTGTTTCACGTCAAGTCGTATTTATTTTTATGTAAAAGAATTATAATAATTAGATTGTGATTAGTATTAGTTCAAACGGGTTAATGTAACTTATTGGGAAGAATATTATTTTTTTTTTTTTATAGAGAAAATTGAATAATATTTTTTTAAAGGATGATACGATTAAAACCCATCACGTTAATTATTTTGTAGAGAAGAATAGTATAGAATAGAGAGATGAAGATAATAGAGATGGATTTAAATGATAATTTAATTCAATTGCACACTTGTGACCATATAGTTCTTGCTCGTTCAAGCTTATGTGTGCTCTGCGTTAAACTTAGTCGTAGGAGACAGCTTGGCAGACTAATTCCCGGTTATCGATTGTACGAATACGTGGAAACGCACCGCCGTGTCGTACTTACAGGGCGGACACACTAAACGCTAACAGATCAATATGTTCTCCTCAAGAAAGAGATAAGTATGCGAAAGTTGAACGATTTAGATTTTTACACGAGTCAGTCTACAAGGGTACTTTCATTTGATTTTTTTTTAAGCCAGAATTATAACCGATTCAAACTTCAATCTAGTTTCTCGTTTCAAATCTATAATAGATTATTTTGAATTTTGTTTAAAATAACAATAATAATAAATACATATTCTAAACCATGTTTTTCAATAATTCTAGAAACCTAATTCACGTAAAAGATAACATTTGAATGTTGTCTTGAGTTCGTTAAATTTTTGCGAGGATAATACGACTGATCTAAACTTGGATCAAAATCTATGGTTTCTCGTCTCAAATTCAGGTTCTTGAATTTTTTTAAATAATAATAATAATAATAAATAATATGCGTTTCATGTCTTCTCAGCCTTTTAGGTTTCGAATTTGATAAAAACTAATTCACGTAAAAGGTAACATTTGGACGTTGCCATAAGTTCGCTAGACGGTCTAATCACTCGAGCGATTATTTCTATCGATTAGCTTGGTTTGTTTTTCGTCGAAAACGAAAGTTCTCTATCTGTTATCTCCTCTTTGATATCCAATTAGATACCGAGAAAAAAAAGTAAGGAAAGGAAAAAGAGAATGGGGAAAAAATAGGATGAAATAAGAAGAAAAAGAGAATTCCACGTATCACGTGCAATTTCATTATTGCATCGGCATTATTAGTCTCGTTCGAACCATCGTATTTGGTTTAGGGTCGATTCCTGCCAGTATATTGTTTGACTGGTCACTGCCCATGGGTTTTGTTGACGATTACTACCAGGGGGACCTCTTACTCCCCCTCGATCTCTTCCCTCCACGCACCTGGAGTTGTTCACACCGATTTCTTTTTACTCTGGTCGAATGTGTTTCTTCCTTTTCATGGAAAATAAATCCATTCCTTATTTCTGGTTATATTTGTAAATAAATTTACATTGTAAATAAATCCCAAGTGTAACTTAAATAAATTCTTAAACATTTTCTACATAAAATAACATTAAACCGATCGGTTAATTAAATCACACACATACAATCGTGTCGATAAAATTAATTTAAAAAATAAACATATATATATACAATAAATTTGTTTAATAATTAAATTTAATACAAAGATGGAAAAAAAGGATAAATAAAATAAAATAATAAAATTGCTTTTCGTTATTAGTTAAAGATACTTAATCGATCGAGATACGAATAATATCGATCGAAAAAAAAATAGGTTTGATATCCGCGGTTGCATAGTAGAATCTTTGAGGGATTAGGTATGCAACTAGGATGTCCTTGCACCTCGATAAGTTAACCCTAGGCAATGGGCGAATAGTATTAGACAGAGTGAGATAGAAGATACACCTATAATTGCACGTAGGGCAGCTTCGTCGTAACGCTTCATGGATCAATAGCTGGGAAATGGCCGGAAGCCAAGTCCGACGATGTCGTTTCGAGTTTTGCCGTTGTCATCGTACGGGACCTAAACCCCTTCTTCTTCTTCGCAGTGTCCCACTTGTGTGATCAACCTTACACGCATCTTTACTCCATTCTCTTCTTTTTCAATTTTTTTTTTTTTATTTTTTTTTCATTTTTCTTATCTGTTTTTTATTCCCTCTGGTTTTCTTTCCCATTTGTAGCAGGTAACGAAGGTGTTCAACTTGGTAGACTGAAATCGTTAGAAGTTTTATCGTTAAGATCGAACGATCCTTAACACGAAATGTCTTAACTGTGAAGAAGAGAAAGAGAAACACAGAGTGAGAGAGAGGTAGAGATAGAGATAGAGTATCTAACGAGTACTTCGAAAGCAAGTTGAAAATATCGATCGCAACCCTTTCACTGTCACGCCCCGATTATTATGCCGAGACTCCTCCTTGTCTGCAATTTTCGATATCTTCTTTTGTCTAGGTGGTTACGCTTCTCGCGAGAAGTTATCAATTTGCATAGATTTACCATAAGATGTTCTTTGTATTATTATATTTTGCAAACTACATTAGTGTTAATAATTATAACATTAGAGGTTGGTAAAAGAAATTACAAAAATTGAGTTTTATTTTATAACATTTAATACAAAATGTGTATATTTCGGTAAATGAATAGAATGGTCGTAATTAAAGTTCAACGTGGTTGCTCGGTATTAATAAGAAAACAAAAATATTATTATTTAAATTCTTTGCAAGCTTATAAATGTTTTAGATCTGAGGAGAAAATGAAAGGATACAAAATATTGTTATATGAAACTTAGGTCAAATAATTTTGTTTTAAAAAGGAAAATCGGTAACTATCGGAAGAACGTTATCGATTATATGAAAGTTTTCTTTTTCATCTGCTTTGAGTTTTATTTTATAATATAAAATACAAAATGTGTATGTTTCGGTAAACGAATAGAATGGTCGTAATTTAAGTTCAACGTGGTTGCTCGGTATTAATAAGAAAACACAATTATTATTATTTAATAATAATTGGTCTTGGTAGAAGTAGCATTGTTTTTTTCCGGTAGTTCTAGTGCTAAAAATGTTGTTATTATAAATAAATTATGATATTTTTAAAAATTGGCACCATGTAGATGTATTTCGATACCCTTATATTCATTTTATATGATAATATAAAACAAAACAATAAAACAATTCTTCTGTTTTTACGATTATAAATGACCAGTCATTTTGACTGGTTTTGGTAGAAGTAGCATTGTTTTTTTTCCGGTAGTTCTAGTGTTAAATTCTTTCCAAGCTTATAAATGTTTTAGATCTGAGGAGAAAATGAAAGGATACAAAATATTGTTATATGAAACTAAGGTCAGATAATTTTGTTTTAAAAAGGAAAATCGGTAACTATCGGAAGAACGTTATCGATTATATGAAAGTTTTCTTTTTCATCTGCTTTAGCATAAAGCTTCGAAGCTTTAGATATGTGTTTAATACACACAAATACATAGATGGTATTTACTAAGGAACACACAACAGTAGCTTGCTTGGGTAATACGTACGATTCGTAGTGCGCAGCATGCGCACCGCGGGACGCCATTTATCCGAGGATCTCTAAATACCCCCGAGGGTCGCTATCAAAGCACCCTCCTGGCGAGTATTGCGGAATCGTCCTATAAAGGATATCGCCGATCCGATGGCATGAATCGGATATTGTTTGCATTTTCCTTTTCTTAGTTTGTTTCTCCTCTCTTTCTCTGCTTTATCTTTTCTATGAGTAGAAACTTTGTGAATCATTTCTATGTTCGATGTCAATCTCTTCTTTTCTTCTTTCTTTTCCTTTCTTTTTTTTTTTCCATTCGAGATATGATACATCTTTGTAGTTGATAAACAAGACAACAAATTATTGCTTTTTAATAGAATTTTTGTTCTATCTCTTTTTAATATTGCCAATGTAATAATAATAATCATCATTGTATTTTTGTAAATCGTATTTAAAATAGAATTAATATCATTTTCGTGTAGGATTATATTATATATATATATTTTTTTTTAGAATATATGACGAGTTGTCCGAGACATAACAAAAAATATGACAAAATCGAAGATTAGATTTCATTGAAAAGTCACGACCAATTTTTCATTCTAAATTATATTATAATAACGTTTAGTCTAGAGATACATTTTAGTTTCTAAAAATATCAATAATCTGATTTCGTGTTATACAATCCCCTTTTTATTCTAAGAATGAAGTTTCTTCAATAAATTATCGCGTGTCGTCGGATAAAAGAAGAAGAAGAAAAAAAAGTAAGAAAGAAACATGTAAACGCACTCTCTATTCTTATACACGAATTGGTTTAGATATTTTCCATAAGTTTAATGGTTTGCAATCGGGATTATAAAAATTGCACAAAAGAACATAACGTTTGTAGTAGCAACGTGTAGGGTAAACGAACGGCCAATGGAATAAATTTAGTTATGGCAAAGGTAAAGGAGCACGCGAGGCCGGCCATCCGAGTAAGAAATTCTTATCCTGTGGATCTGGCTCACAAAAGAGGTGGGATATAGAAAGAAAGAAAGAAAGAAAAGGAAAGAGAGGGAGAAAGATAGAAACAGAGAGAAAAAAAAAGAAAAGGGCGCATGTTCGTAAGAGTAGCGCGCGTGCCACGACAAGAAAAAGGAGTAGGGAGGATTGTCCTGAGGCCAAAAAAAAGGGCCCCTTCCTCCTGTTATTTTTTGGAAAGAAGACGAACGAACAACCACCGTGCATGTATTCCTTTTCAAGTTTACGTTTTAGGGGTTATGGTAGTATCACGTCGCAACGGGCATCGTAAATGACCCATAAAGGACAGATGCCATATTTAACAATATTTTTTTTTCTTTTTCTAAAAGATTAATAAGAAAAGATCAGGATGACCATAGGTGTTTGGGTCTGACGATTGAATTGACATATTGAAAGTAAAGTGTTTGTATTGTATTTTATATCAACATTGATTATATTAGTAATTGTTAGATATAATATTATAATTTTTCAATAATCGAGTTCATTAAATCGCACGTGAAGATATTTTTGAGAGGCTTCGTATTCATGAAGAAAAAAAAGTAATAAAGTTGAGAAAAGTAGTGGGATGTTTAGGAGGGGAGTAGAGACAAGCCACAACAAGTTGCAACCACCTGGCGAGGTAGTTCAGTTAGTCCAGTGTCCTCCAGGTGCTCTCGAAACCCCCAGTAACGGGGCTGACTGGTTACCTCCTGACGCAACAACAGAGTCGATGTGTTAAGAATCGAGGACACCTCCTTTTGGTCGAAACTACAAGGACCTATATAGTACAGTATATAAAATACGGAGGAGGAGTAAAAGGAAGAAGAAGAAGAAGAAGAAGAAGAGGTGGAAGAAAAATTCGGTGAAGTGGTTGATTTAAAAAAAAAAAAACGAGGTTGCGTCAGGATTGGCAAAAGGGCAAAAAAAGAAGAAAAAGGAAGAAGAAGAAGAAGAAGAAGAACCTGATCGAAGATTTTGTAGGTCGCGTAGGTCGATCGAGATTTCCGCAGTGATCGCATAATTTTCAAAATGCGAAGTAGGAGGAATAACAACCGGAAACGATTTGGCATTTAAAGCCAATTAAAAATGATTCGCGTTGTATTTTTTATCCTTTCCCCGATTGTCAGTTATTTACAATTATTCTTTTTCTTATTTATTTGTGTGTCGTCGATTTGTACAGGAGTAGGGTGATTAGTTTGATACGTAGGGTCGGATAGGTAGGAACACGCGTGTTCTTGACGAAGAATAAGAAGAATAGGAAGAAGGAAAAGGACAAGGAAAAGGACAAGGAAAAGGGAAGAAGAATAGCATAGAGCGGCAAGCTGTCGCGCCGGCGGCGTACGATGTCGACGTTGACGGCGACGCCGCCGTCGTCGTCGTCGGCGCGTAGAACGCCAGCGGGCAAAAGCGCGTTACCCCCAGTCGGTGGAGCGAGATAGTCGCGACTAGCAGACGAGTTAGACCTCGTCCTAACGGATAATAAAAAGAGAGAGAGAAAAAGAGAGAGATGGAGAGAGGGACATTGAGTACAGGCCAGTACTAGCAAATACACACAAAAGAGAAAGAAAGATAGAGATAGATAGAAATAAAGTACTTTTGGATAGTTTATCGAGTGTAAAGGACACAGAACTGATTGGACAGTAGGCAATACCGTGTATCAGAGGTACTCGATGCGCCGGTGCACCACCACCACCACCACCACCACTACCAACTACTACCACCATTATTATTACTACCACCACCACCACTACCTTCACCACCACCACCAGCAGCAGCAGAGCAGCAGAAGCAGCAGCAGCAACAGCAGCAGCAACAGCAGCAGCAAGCACGATCAGCAATCGTAGCCACTGGCAGCACCGCCGTCGCGAGTCGCAGTCGCCACCGGCGCCACTACCGCCTTCTACCACCGCCTCTATAACCACCGCTCTTGGCAGTAGAGCCTCGCAGAGACGTCCACCTCGTGGTCGTCGGCACTTCCTTGCGGACGGTGCTGGTGTCCGGGTGGTCTTTATAGGACGTGCGTTTACTCATAGAGTAAAAGAGAGCAGTAACAGGGAGAAAGATAGATAGATAGATAGATAGATAGATAGGGATTGAGAGAGAGAGTAGACGAGGTTGACAGTAGAGTAGAAGATTCAGAGAAAGAGGAAACAAAAGTATTCAGTGGTAGAAATAGAGAAAAGGGATAGATAGAGAGGGGTTGTAATCAAAATCCAAGCAGCAAGTAGAAAGTCCTTGGTTGTAGTCTCTTAGACGACGACGTCTTAGACACACGCGTATTACCGATGCACATTATTCTCGTATTATCATTGTGTCGTGTCCGGTGTTGAAGAGGAGGTTTATAGCGACGCGCGCGGTTATTTCGTTTGGAGGGTTTCTTCCCTCCTTTCGGGAGTGCCGTCGACGGGTTTTCTCGCGCGGGCTACCGGCGAGGTAGTAGGAGGAGGAGAAAGAGGAGGAGTGTGGCGCGGAGGAGGGCGATCGCAGGGTCGTCGTCCTTGTCATCCGCAGCAGCGGTAGTCAGAAGAGGTGGAGGAGGAAGAAGGGAAGGAGAAAGAGAAAGAAGAATAAGAAGAAGAGGGTCCATCGGTCGAAGTGACGGTGCATGGTGAAGTGTCGCGATAGAAGCGGTGTCGTCGTCTTGCCGAGGAGTCGGAGAGGAGGTGGCGGAAGTAGGCGAGAGATTGGTCGCAGGGGTAAGGATAAGGGTGGTATCAGGCCGAGGCAAAGTAGCGAGTGTTTGTGGTGATGCCTCGCATCGGCGAGTCCTCCTCCAGGTCGCAGGGTGCCGTCGTCGCAGGTGCGCTCGAGTCGCGCTCGCCCTCACCGACGACGCGGATACGCTGACGAGGGCAGCCCACGGTGGCACGGCAGTCGTCGTCGCTCCTGCAGGCCATGTATTACGGTCCGGTAATCGACCCTACCGGCAGCAGCTGCAGTGCCAGCGACCACCACCACCACCATCGGCAACTAGACCACCACTACCATCACCCCCATCATCCCCATCATCAAAAACAACAACAACAAGAACAACAGAATCGCCCTCATCATCGTCATCATCATCATCATCAATATCATCGGCATCGCCATCGACTACTGCAACCGGGTACAGAAGAAACCACGAACAGGACGACGGAGAACGAGGAGCCGGCTTACGTCCTTCTACTTCGTTCTCCAAGAAGACCAGCTGCTGCCTCCTGTTATCACGCTGCGAGGAGACCAGGAAGAAGACGACGCGACGGTGGACATGCCGTCAGGATATTCCTCGTCGCCACCGCCGCTGCCTTCCTCGCCCTCGCCGTTTCCCCGGGTAAGTTTGCTCCAATTTTAACTATCTTCTTATATACACATATATATGTTCACATTTTTTGACATTTCTTAAAAAGAGTTGTGTGTGTACGCAACGTTGTATATCCCACTTTGGCGCCTGCAACGTGTTCACTCGAGGACACGTGTATCCTCTAAATAAAGAGAAAGAGACAGTGGGAGAGAGAGAGAGAGAGAGAGAGATAAGGATTCCTCGATAATATTTATTCCACTCTAACTATTTCTTTATCTTCGAGGGTGGTCCTCTCTCCTCGAGAGGAGTTTACGAAGAACGGTTTAAGACAAAAAATAGCTTAGAGTTTGATCACTCCTTCTTGTCGTCCGACGATACTTGAAATTCATCTCTTCAAATGAGAGAGAGAAAGAGAGAGAGAATCTAAAGAACTTTTTCATCTAGTAGGTCGTTAAGATCATTTCTTTGAGAGGTATACTTACGAAGAGCGTGGTTTGATATCGTGAAGGATCTTCTCCTGGCAAGGTCATGAAAGTGTGAAAACGTTGTGCAGCGGGTTGAGACCTGACGCATTGCGTCAAAATCAAATGACGAAGGACGATGAGAAGAATAGTAGGAGGCTGTATTACGTTGCTTCGTTTCTAACTTTTTCTCTCTTTTTGATTCTCTCTTTCTCTCTCTCTCTCTCTCTGTCTCACTCTCTTACTCTGTCTTTTTCTCTTTCTACGTTTGAATTTTTCTTTCTCTCTTTCCTCTCGTCGCCAAGGTCGAAACTACGATCCGCGAATCTGTAAGTACTCATCTCGTTCGTTAAGGTAATGGACCGAAATCGGATCGGATGATGGATCTTTATCGAATGATAAAGCACGGGAAAGATAGGAGACGGATGATAAGAGAAGACCAAAAAAAAAACAGGAAAACAATCAAGAAAAAGAAGAAGATGAGGTAGAAGTGGTGAAGAAGACAAAAGAAAAGGAATATAAATCTTAAGGGTTGATAATTTCGTGGTTAATATCGAGAAGAAATTTTTTCTTTAATTCTAGGATCTCGAAGGTGAAGAGAAAAATAGTAATAGAAATAAAAGTAGATCAGAGAGGAAATTGGAAAATAATTTGGTCCGATTTATTAGGGCCGGGGGTGTGGGGTGCAGGAGAGTGCAGGAGGGTGCAGGAGGGTGGTAGGAGGTGAAAGGAATAGTCGAGGGTCACTCAAGTCGATGTGCCATTAAAACGTCGTCGTTGCAGTTAAGACTCGAGTGAGATCTCATTTTCTTCTTCTTCTTCTTCTTCTTCTTCTTCAGCTTCCTTAGCCGTGCGGTCCCCGTAACTCACGGATCCGGTCGAAACGTGGCGTGTGGCCTGTAGACACGGTCGAGCCGCACCCACGCAAGGCTATTTATCTCGTCGTTTGCCGAAGCCCAGTGCCAAGAGTATATTTTTTCGCATGTTAAATCTCTTTCTATCTTCTTCTTCTTCTTATTCTACTTCTTCTTCTTATTATTATTTTCTTGTTATTTTTTTTTCTTTCCATTATATCTTACTCTATCCGTCTCTCGGATATTCCTCATTCTCATTCTTAACTCTCACTCTCGGTCTCACTCTTATTTTCATTCTAACTTTTACTCTCGTCACCCTGTTAGAATTATGAGAAATACGAGCCACGCGACGGAATCGTATCGAAGATCGTACGAGTGGGTACAACTTTTTAAATTTACATTTTTATACAGATGATTTTTTTGCCGTTGTATATTGTAAGGACACCAAGGCGTACTCATAAATCGACACTCTTCTCGCATCTTGATTGAAATCTTAATTGGAATAGTTTTTTTCCGTCTTATCGTGCAACGAGCACATTTTTAAGGTAAACGGTTTACTTTCTCGAGTAGAAATTACAGAAAAAGAAAGTTTCTTTTTACTTAAATAAAAGAAAAAAAGAGAAAAATTTGTTTGAAATATATATTCCGATGTTTTAGAATAGTTCCTTTTCCTACGATAAAGGAAAATCATCATCTTTTGTGTTGTATTATTTTTTTGGATTACATCATTCCTAGGAATTACATCAGCAGCTAGTCGAGATACAATTTCTTTTCAAGTGTTTTGTTTATTCGGAATAAATTAAATTATAGAATCAAACGTTGGATTAAATGTTTTATCAAAAAGGAGAAAGATAAATAGGAATGAGGTAAAATGATAAAAAAACTTATTCGGTAAAAGTATTAAGTATAGTTTCCGTGATCAAAAGAAGGAACACACAATTTGTAGGCAGTAATTCTTTTCTGACTCTGAGGGTGAGTCAGTCTCCGTTATCATCCCTTTCCCCTCCACCTTGTCCTTTTGCACCCTTCTAGATCTAATTCGTTCCTTTTACACATACGTACAAGGCAAGGTATTATTCCAATTTTATTCAAAAATCCAATATTCATTGATTCAATTTTGTCAAATAAATTCTTCGATAAATTTATTTCTATTTTGTTTTTAACATTTTCCTCGTCTCGTAAAATTCATTTCGATCGATCGATGATATTTTTCTCATTAAAAAGAATTAAACGATGATCATTGTGGTGTATCATTTTTATTATACGTAAAATTGTGAATGAAAAACATAACAGAGAAAAACTAATTATTCTTGTATCTTTGTTTTCATTACCAAATAAATTCATTCATTTTTATATTGCATTAATTATTTTCTCAGTATTCGCAAACACCAAGTAATTAAAATTCCAAAGAAACAAAATAGAAAAAATCTCACAGATATATAAAACATTATAAGCATTGTACTATTTTAGATCCACATGGCGTGGTAATGACACTCGTGTCACTCGAATACAGTTTAGCCAAAGAAGGTGTGTTAAATAATTCAAAGATAAATATTTGTTGGATTCTTAAAATAATCAACAACGAAGTATTCGTTAATGGAAAAATTCTTCTCGTTAGAGGAATTTTATTGAAACGACGATGATTAATATTTAACAGTGCAGAGGAATAATTAATTATCTTCTTATGAGGGTTATGATATAATTAGTGTATTCGAATAATCATTAATTCGTTTCTTAAGTTGCAATTGTTTGAGAAAAAGAGAGAGAGAGAGAGATGAACGGCGACAGTCAGACAATCAGACAGACAGAACACAGACAGAACACAGACAGATAGACAGACAGGGACAGAAGTAGAAGAGACGAACTCTCTTTCGTTGACTCACGAACGTTCAAAGTAACGTTTCACGTTCCAATTTTAACCGAAGCCGAATAGATGGATTGTCTTTGGCGCCAGTGTACGCGCATATAAGTGCGTAAAAATAGCTAAGTGTCCTCTGGTAATTGAGCTATGGCGAACTATTTCTGGAAAGGGTGCAAGTTTTCTTCAAATAAAAGGAAAAATAAAGAGATGTTATAAAATATAAGAAGGATTAAGAAAGAAAATTTGTTAGGAACGTATTAGATTTTAAACTTTAATGTATTCTTCGAAGTTCGTAATGTAACTTTTTTTTAAATACACGTTATATTATTGTAGACAATTATTTAATATAATTTTATTTCAATATATTTATACAATTTTTATAGATAGATAAGAAAGAATTGTACAATTGGAATAATTCACTGTTTCTTTATTTTTCTCTATCGAATAAGTTGTCTTAGGTGTTAGGGTTGCAAAAGATACGATAGGATCATAGAGCACAGATTCAAATTTTGTTTTTACTTTACAAAAATCTAATCTCATAAATATTTTTCATTTATTCAACACTAATATTGTGATGCAAAACTATGTTGATTAAAGAAACGAAATGAGAGAGTGAGAGATAGAAGTAGAAGTAGATGTGGAAGTAGATGAGGAGAGACAAAACTCTCTTATTATTCGTAAAGAAAATGAGAGAGAAAGAGAGAAAGAGAGAGAGAGAAATAAGAGTATGGAAGAAGTAACACGGTGGAGGAGAACTCGAGCCTAGCAGGAGCATTACGTGACTAAATTGCGTTTCCCGTAAGTGTACTCGGATGAGACGGCACTGTCCCGGGGGTTTCGAGGTTTTTGGGGTTGGCATGACGTGCTACTACTCTTCCACCCTCTTTCGTCCCCCTTAGGTGTATACATACCCTTCACGCACACACGCATTCACTTTACCAAGGCGAACAACAATTGTGGAGGAGCCGCACACTAGCTTCCCACGGCATGATTCCAGAACTTTTCCTGGCCCTTTTTGCTTCTTTCCCTTTTTCATCTTTCCCTTTCTCTCCTCGTTCTTCTCTTTCAGTTCGAGGACTTATATTGCTCATCAAAAGAAATGGAAAAATGATCGTCATTGGGAATAAATAGAAAATCTAATAATTTCTAATCATATCCTTCCTATTTTTTAACAAATATTTATTATTCAATATTTTTCTTACGTACTTTTCATCCTCTTCCCTTTCTTATATATTTTTTCATTCACTTATTATTATTATTATTTTATCTAATAATTTCTTCTATTTCTTTTAATGAATATTTGCATAAATAATTTCATCACTCTTCTCTTCATTTTTTATATTCGTTTATTATTATTCTCATTCTCCTACAAGTCACGTCCAATAAATACGCATGCACCCTTCTTCCACGAATGATTTCGAATCTTCGGAAAGCTTTGACGATTTTAATACCTCCTTGGGGTTTTTTTTATTTAACTATTTGTTTTATTTACTTCGAGAATTCTCTACGGTGAATTTTTATTTTTATTTTAAAACGCATTATTATTCTCGACAAGACGTGAACGCACGGTTGCGTATCTTCTCCGTGACAAAAGATAATACGAAATCTCTCGATACCTATTGGTCGTCACGTTCGACAAATATTCGCGGTTCGTTCGCCTACGAAAATTGTTCATCTGAGGGGCGAAGGGGTAAAAAGAAAAGAAGAAGGAGAGAAAGGAAGGATGGAAAGCTTAAAGGTTTTACGACGTCTCGTTGAAACTACCACGACTATTGCAACAAATAGAATCTCCTTTTTATGGAAATTTAACGAAATATACAACCTTTATCAGAAAAATAAACATTTATTAAAATAATCTCGTCAACCTTGAAAGATTTTGAAGCAAACACAATTAACAAATACATTTTCAGTTTACCGTTGAAATTATTTTATTTAAATCGATGAAAACTTTCATTATTCTTTCATCATACCTAAACGAACGTATCTCGTATTTTGTATAGCACTATCGCTCAACAACCATAGTGGCTATCCAATTACGTCGACTAATTCAACTTGATTACGATTTGACGTACGATGTATATATGTTTCTTAGGAATTTCATAGTTAGCATCTTTGCAAACCTAATGGGTAAGGAGAAACTTTATCACCGATTAAACATCACCCCATATCTCTGATTATTTCTTTTTTGCTAATCGTAAATAAAATCTAACACTTTGTTTTTCTAGTTCTTTCTATTCGCGAAAAGGTTAGTCTTTACCAGATTATTCATCTTATCTTTTTAGGTACAAAACTATAAAGAAGGTATTTGATTGGTACTAAAAAAGGGGAACAGAACAAAAATATATTCTACCTGTCGTTCGTATAAGATGAAAAAAAAAGGATTAGGGTATCAGTTTTCTTTCAGGATCCATTCATTCATTCATTCATTCTCTCTCTCTTTCTCTTTCTCTTACTTCCTAGAAAGAGAGAAGCACTTGGATCCCATTTTAGTGTTGTAGGTCATTCGATGACGATGACCTAAATCGGTTAAAACGACCTACGACGTTTCTCTTACGACGCGTGGCACGAACCAACTCTGGAATCGAATTTTTCATTCTCTCGGCACAGTTAAAATAACATTTTCTTTGCTGGTTCACTTTTTTATTCCTCTCTCTCTCTCTTTTTTTTATCACGGTTTTTCTTGTATTATATTTTTTTCTTTTTATTTAGAATCGCATTAATTCGGTCGATAAAACGATAACGTCGTAGTAATCGTTCCGTAAACTCGTTAGCATTCAACCGTGGAGAAGAACCACGTACCGACCACTACGTACGATCGTCGATCGTATTTTCATTCGTCAAATGGATATTGCCTGGCAATTTACTACCCTAATCGTATTAATTTCCTCGCTTCGTGTTAAAACGGAATAATAAAAGAGTAAGAAAAGTAAAGTTACCCAACAACCGGTCTAAGTTTTCTATTTTCTTTCAGAATAACACAACGAATGCTATTGTTACGTTAAATGTTCCCAGTATTAATTAATTATTCATTTATATATCATCACACACTGACATATATTGCAAAATTTCCTATAATAATAATAATAATAATAATAATTCATTAATATTATACCAAACGATTCTAATCGTCGAATACATATTTTTATTTTATTTAACGGGAATAGGTAGAAGCGTATTTATTTTCTGTATACGTGTGTGTGTGTTAGGGGTGGAGGGTGGTTCATTAAGAAAATGGCGACACGAATTCGTGTCGGGAAAATATTAGTAGAGATGATTTTTTTTCTTCTAATTTCTTTGTATTTTTTACAAACAAGGACACCTGCGACCCTGAAACAACGTGCCAACATGGTAGACCAACGTGGGGGTTACTTTAAACAATAAAAGGAAGGAAAGGAAAAAATATGAAACGAGAGGACGAAATAGTATGAAACACTATGGCGAGTGATCGCGTGGTTTTGGTCTAACTAAGCAGCTGCTGTCACGGCTGGTGCTTCGAGCATGTGCTCGCTCAGCGTTTGGGTATTTTCTACATCCTCGTTCAGTGGTGTCTATAGTAAGCTTCGTTTCAGGCCAACTGTGTATATTTGTTACATAAACTTCCCTACTAAACTGGATAGAGTAGTCATTTGTTTAAATCATACCCAAGATATTTGTTCCCAACATAATATTTTGACAATTAGTTTTTACATTGGTTTTTAATCATTCATTTCACTTAACAACAATTTTTTCTATTTGTTCAAACTTTTATTAAAGACTAATCATTCGTCCGATTATTGCTCGAATTTCGTCAATTATTTTAATCAATTGTCACGTAGATTGAGATATAATTAATGCAAAAGAGAATGTCTTAACAGTGTGGTAGTTCGATCTAAATAAGTACACAGAGAGGGATAAGAGATAATAGAAAAAAAACTAGATTAGATAATACATATGTAGAGTAGGTTAGACGATTACTCCAACAGCAGGTTGGAAATCCATAGATCACAGATATCATCTCAATTCCGTAATTGGTAGTTAGTTAAAAAAAAGGAACGTTTTTACGTTTACAGTAGTACCATTGATGCTTGTTTTATCAAGTGGACAAAATTTAATCGTACATTTGGTTAGTCTAAGATCATCAGAATAATACTGATTCGGAAAGGATAAGTTTACTGGTAAATAAAAAATAGAAAAAGTGGTATGGTTGATAGTTGTTGGACAAAAAATACGATCGCGATACCTTGGTGGTCTGTTGGTTTATGTTTAGTTAGAATGTTAGATACGATGAGAGAAACGGTAGGGTGGGTGTTGGTGGTGAGTTGGTGATGAGTTGGTGGTAGTAATACAACGTGTAACGGTGTTGGTTAGTCGTGGTACTCCTTCTTGGCCGGTCGTGCCTCCTCCCAAGCGGAGGAGGGCGCCTCACTCGGGAGGGTTGCATAATGCAGAGAACATCGAGCGGGCAGGGCGTTGACTTTGTGCGGTAGTAGTGCTCATTCTTACACCTTATTCCCCGACACCGACCTAACTTTTAACCTTACATCTTTTTACCGAAAAATTATATCAACCTTCATTCTAATAACACCCTTTCCTTTTTATTTTTATCCTTTTTTGTTTTTTAAAATAACATACGCGTGGTACTTGAATATTTTTATTGGATATTATATTGGATTGATGGAAAAAAAAAATTATTTCAGATCTTGAGAATGACTTTACGCGTATGTTGTTCATTTTTAAACTTACTCTTATACTCTCAAAATATCAACCCCAGATTCTACCCTTTTTTCCTCCGTTTTCAACAACTTTCAACAACTCATCGTCTCGTACATGTTTCGAATTTGACAGAACAAAATACTTCGAAGAGATCTTTGATAAGAAGGGAAGTCTTTTGACGAATGAAAGGTCTTTTGATAGATCGATTCTAAATACATTAGGGGTTCCTTTTTTTGAAATCTAGGAAATCTATTACATTAAGTTAGAATCTAGGAACGTTAGGTTTATATATCGATGGAGATTTTTGGTAGGATTCTGTCAAGGGACACGATTCCTCGAGGGTATATCGACGTTGCTTAGCTTCAAGGAGGGCTGGCTGCTAACCGTGGTAGTGGTTTTGTTGGCCGAGAACGTGAGGGGTTGTGTTGCATAACGTAAACGAGGAACAGAGCCAGAGGAACAGGAACAGCAGCAGCAGGGGCGTTGACTTCGATCGACAGAAAGTTACAAATCCGTCTTTGATCTGCAAATCAGACGAGATATATCACGTTTCACGCCGTGTGACACGGTCTTAAGGAGAACGAGGTTGTTACGATGGTTCTTCTTTCTAAATGGGTGGAGGGTGGTGAAGGAGGAAGAAGGTGGCAGAGAGAGAAAGAGAGAGAGAGAGGGGTAGTTACAACCCTCTCGAACTTGCAATCGATCGGAATCATTGTCCCTGATCGTGTTCTCGTCGTGATGTAACAAACGAAAAGTAAATAAAAATCATTCTTACGATTCGATTTGATTAATTTTCCAGTTTTAACCAGATATATAAAAAAAACCTCTTATCGTAGTTACGAATTTAGTTTGAAACAATGATTATAACGTATTTAAGTATCTTCGTTGATGGGTGTCAGGACTGTCTATGAATTAAGCTAGACGAACTATTCTAATCTAATGACGCGTCTTACAATGCATGTGTGTGCGTGTGTGGTCGCACGACAATTTGGTCGTTTCTCACGGAGCCTAACGAAATGGCCAATACGAAGAACGGTGACATCACCAGAAAAGAATTTGACCGAGAGAGTTCTAGGTGTTAAACAATACGGTCGACGATTTTGATGATTCGATTTGCCGCTAAACGCGGGGCCTCGATTTATCGGCAGATAAAATATATATCAAGTAGAGTTTAATATATTATATATTATCATTCATTTAAGGATACCCACCACCACCACCGGCGCCAATACTGTCGGTCTTCTTCTTCTTCTTCTTCTTCTTCTTCTTGTTTCTTTTTTTTATTTTTTTTTTTCTTTCATTCTCAAAGAGAGATAAAATACATGGGGCGCATCGTTCGCATAAAATTCCGTTGGTGTTTCATATCAATAAGTAATATGACATCCAAAGAGGACATTAATATATTCACATATGTCATTATATATGTATGTATATACATATATACACATATATAGGGGTCGGTCCGTTGGCAAAGGTCGATTGTCTCATCGATACGTTCCCGTACTCTTTTAATTCGGCTTTGTATAGTTCGGCTTCTATCGGTTCCGATAATTCTAGTCAACGATTCCGACTAACTTACATCTTTTGTTAATCGTTTCTCGAGACGTCTCGCATAGCGCGTACTTGACCTTTAATCAACAAAATACCATCACTTCTTTAGGAATACGAACAACAATATCAACAAAAAGAAACAGGAAAAAAAGACTGATCACAGTTTTTCTCATCGTTGAACAGAAAAAGAAAAAAATAACACACACACACACAGAGTCATTATTTTTCTTGAAATATTTTATTAATTTTAACCATCTCTTTCTTTCTTACTATCTCGTTTATTATTGCACGTTGGTCTTCCAATTCAAAGAGAAAACACTTACCACATAGAAAATATATACGAAAAATTTGACGAATTGCACGGTGTTCGTTTCGACGAAGCAACGAGTCGAGTATAAAAATGCTACGAACCACTGTTAGGGCAATAAACGTTTATCTGTCAGCGTTGGACCCACCGCAGTTGCCTTTCGATCTTCATTGATACAATTGGAATAAAAATCATGTATCGAAAATTGATAGAGGTACCGCCGATCATAAACCACATTTCGTTTCGTAGAATCCCTTTTCATCTCGTTATATTGTTTAAAATGTTATTAAAAAGATTAAGGAAGAAATAAATAAAGAAAGAAAGAAAGAAGCAGGTGACCTCCTGGCCCCTTACGTCCTCCCTTCACCCTTTTGGTTCTCCTATCTACGCCCTCTCTCTTTCTCTCTTTCTCTCTCTCTCTCTCTCTCTCTCTCTCTTTGCCCCACCCTCGACACCAAACCCCTGCCTTTTCTCGGGGGTTCATCGATCGCCCCCAATCACCCACATCTGCCATCTTGCTCTTTTCCTATCCTCTTAAAATCGGAAAGCTCGATTTATCTTTTTTTTCTTCTTCTTCTTCTCTTCTTTTTCTTATTTTTATTCTCCCCCATCTTCCCCCTTCTTTTCTATTTCTATTCCTTTCTCTTTTAATTCCACCCGAATTTCCTGAAATTCGTTTTTCGATCTGGTTGGATAAAAACGAAGAAGTTAGGACTTTTCTCGTTTTAGATAGCTTGCTTTGTTGGATTATGAAATGTTTTGATACGATGAAAGGACCCAATTGCACGTTTGATCAATAGATCGATATCTTTGTTAATTAGCTTTTCCAATAATCGCTTTTCTTAAGCGGCTTACGCAGAGTTTGGATATTATAGGATACCTTTATACATATATATATATGTGTGCGTGTGCGTGGGTATGTATTCTGTTGAAATAATGCTTAATCCGGACATTCAACTTTTACCCTTTTCGCTTTGTTACGTTAATCGTATCTCCGTGTAATCTTCCCTTTTATATATTTAGCTGGAAAAATTCATTAGTAGCAAACTTCGCGTGTTTTTCCCAACTAACAAATAAGTATTAATTAATCTTACAAAAGTAGTCTTACGTGTGTTGTTAAAAATAATTCGTATCTCTCGTATCTCATTATTCATTAAAATTGATGATCGTTTTGATCCCTTCGAGATACTTGCGTTTAATATTTGATCGGCTGAAAACTTGGACTTTTTTCGTCTTAGAACGAGTAAAGAGAAAGAGAGGAAAAAAATATAAAAATGAAAAGGCGTTCGTTTATAAGCAAACGAGAACGAGAAGAAGCACTTTTGACGATTCGACTTGGTGGTGGTATAGTTGGTAGGAAAAGAATTGGGTTGGAATGGAGTGGCACTCCGAATGCCGAGCTCACCGCTCGTCAACTCATTCCTAGTTGTATCTTCAAACTCAGATACATAGAACCGGAAAGTAACAGAAGTCAATGACTAAAGATGGTTGAAATTCACGGAGTTTGCCCGCGACCATGACCTTACCGAACGAATTAACGTTCTTTCATAATTGTTTGCGTTCTCGTTTGCCATTCTTTCGCAATCGGTTAATTCCAGCAATCGCCAAAGACAAAATAAAAATAAAAGAACAAAAATCATTTATTTATACACGTATTAGAATTATTTCATTTTTTTAAACTTGCAATTATATTCCATGAAAAAAAAAACAAAACAGATAACTTGAAAACATGTTGAAGAGTTAATATTTTTAATTTTTAATTTTTTTTAATAATTAGTACTCTCAGAATTCAATTTAGTTACATTAGATTTTCTTTGTAGAATAATATTCTCTATCGTTCAGTAAGGAATTAGGTTTGTAGAATTTGGTAATATGGTAGAATAGAGATATTAAAAGACACACCGAGGTACGATTAAACGAGTAAGGAAATTTGATTGTCAGAAACTAGTGGTTTGAATCATCTCTCTTGACAACTATAATAATATACAACATACGGTATCATTTAAAGTTAGATATTTAAACGCGTTGATATGGTTTGGCTGACCTGGATTAAGTTAAACGCGGAGACCAGGGGAGGCAAGTGTTACAATGAATTTGAAATTAAACGTGACATTTCTGACGAACATTTTGTAACGTTAAAGACAAGTACGTCGGTTAACGATGGACAGTAAACGACGATGAAACTTTGACGATTAATAAAGCGATGATTATATTGATAAGTGTCCCTTATAGTCAAGAATTTTCATCGTTTTTAGAACAAATACATGTCTGATAGAATTTTATGATATCTTTATTCGCTGGGTTCTTGTTGTATACAGATTATTCGAAAATATTAAATGAGGAAGATTTACAACACGTTCGTTCAAGCGTTATTAGAGTAGGGCAATCTCTTTAATGAATATGCAGAAGAACGTACTACGTAAGAACGAGCATCGATCCATTCACCGATTTTAGAGTCTTACTAAATTCCTTCGTCTTATCACGGAACTGAGACAGAAAGAGAGAAAGAGAGAAAGAGAGAGAGAGAGAGAGAGAGAGAGAGACTGTGTTCTATAAATATTCATAGGAAACATTTACTTTGAAAATCTTTCCTTCAAACTACTTCACTTTCGTATTTTCTTACATCATTCATCGATTTACGATTACACACGTATATTCAAATATTATTACATTTAATATTTATAGATTTTTGAAGGAAAAATTTTGTTTTTTATTTCTTTATTAATATATAATTATTAATATAATTATAATATTATATATAAATATATAGTTGTTAGAAATTTATGGATAATCTTTTATTAAAATCAATATTGGTACGTGTCGATATTTTTTCATTCGATATTAAGAAAAATTAAATAAATTGTCCTATCTTCAACTAAGTAATAGAAATAAGAAGTAATAAATCGTATATTTTGATAGATTTCATAGATAAAAATAAAAAAAAAAACAATTTGATCGTGTCAAATCTTTTTTGGATGTTTTCTTCAAATCGGATTTCTTAAGGTTTGAGATTGGATTTATTGTTTAACAAGGATATATATATGTATAATATATTAATGGAACACCCTGTATATGACTCGTGTCCGTCACGGTAGAACGAATAGGTCGTCGGATACGGCGCACGCAATTTTCTAGGTCGACACGACGCAGCAGGGAAGGTCAGGATTGGTTCAAGTCCAAGCGAATGCTCGCCTTTTCCACGTCGGCTCGATGCTCTCGACTCGTCGACCAAAGCTTACACCCCCTCATCCTCCTCCTCTCTCTTTCTCTCTCTCTCTCACCCTCTCTCTATTTTACTTGTTCGTTTCTATAATTAGCAAATTGCCACGAAACGTTCGTGGTATTCGTTAGAAACACTAAACGTCGTCTCTCCTAGTCCCTAATTTTCAACGACACACGTGCATACTTGCAATTAAAACTTACCAATTTTTTATTTTTTTCTGTTAATTATAAATGTTTTTTTCTCTTTTTTTTTGTTTAATATAAACTTCCCGTGTGTGTCTTAAGTTTTGCAATTTCAGATTTTCAAGATCGCTTGATTAATCGTACCACATTGTCCAAGAGTTGTTGGTGTGTTTAAGGCCGACCTTCGATCGATGGAAATCCGAGAGCATAGCTCGTTTATTTAATAAATAATCTATCTAAGGATAGAAGAAGAATAGGCTCTGGGATCCTTAAGTTTGCCTAGGCTTTCGATAGAAAATATCGTGGAAGAAAATCGTAGAAGCAAGGGGGAGTTAAATATTTGCTTGTTTATTCGCGCGTGACGTCTTTTATCTTCTTGGAAAAGGATGGTTCCGAAGACTATGGTTTATTGACGTACTATCTCATGGTTTATACGATATTTGGCATTGGCGAAGAGTTGACAGGAGAGGAGGGTACACGTTTATGCGATTTTTCTTCTTCCAATCTACGTATTTTATATCGGTTTTCAACTTCGTTCGTTTTAAGTTGCGTTCTCGTCAATCTCCGATTTATGAAACCTCTTTGCAAGTTGGCCCCATTATCTCGAAAACATTAATTAATTAATTTATAAATGTTAAAAAAAATTGTACGAATAGAATCTATGTAGAAAATGATATTTTTCTTTTTCAATTAAATAGGTTTAATGAATTTAAGTCATCGTTAAAATCCAATGCAAGTACGAAAGAATTGTTCATGCATACTAAAAATCCTAGACAAATTATTTATTACGCCGTATAAATTTTTATTTAACACTTCATTATATAGTTTTGATGAGAATTTTTAAAAAAGATTTCTCTAATGATTTTTATCACCACCGAGATTATTTTTTTTTTTAGTTGGCGTTTGAAGTTTAAAACGATGGTATATAAAGTCGTCGTTTATTTTTATTTTTTATTTGATTTGATTTTATTTTTTGATTTTTCTACACAGATCATCCACGATTCAATTTTCCTGATCGCTCGAGGCATGAATTTTTTTAATAACGGATTGACTCTCGATAGATAGTAGTGAAAATTTCCATTTTTATTAAGCCACTTCCCTCGTATCCACAGTGTGTGTATGTTTGGCAGGTGGCCCGAGAGAGAAAGAGAAAGAAAGAGAGAGAGAGGTTTCCGCGATTCGTGTGGAAAACATGTTTTCGAAGCACCACGATTCTCTCTTTCTCTCTTTCTGGCATATTTTAGAAAATATAATAAATCCGACAGAATATTTTTCACTCCTGCATGTGTGTCCGTTAGTACGATGATAATAAAACTCGGTGGTATTTAAAACAAAAAAAATATCAACCCTTTTTATCGAACACAATTTCCGAAATATACAAATTTACATAGAAAAATGAATTGAACGAAATACAAAATACGTGCAACGATATAAATGAGGGGTGGGGGGATACTTTTAGTATATAAGAAAAAGGCAATAATTAAAAAAGAAAAAACTGTTGTCTGAAATTCGGAAAGAAAGTGACCTCCTTATTTGCCATAGTCAGTGCCAGTGCCAGCTAGGAATCGATCGATTATAGGTTCAGTTTCGTTCGAGGAATCGGGCCACGTCCTGCATGCATGAAACGACGTATGAAACTATCTAGCCAGTTCTATCATTTGGTATCATCGTCGTAGAATCGTAGAGAACAGAAAAAGAAAAACGAGAAGAGGTCCAATGCAAGAGTAAAATGAGTCGATGTTTTGTGGTTGTATTGGGTGGTGGAGGGTGATAGAAACAACGAAGATATATGGTTGACAAAAAAATCCTAACGAAAGAGAGAAAGAGAGAGAGAGAGAGAGAGAGAGAGAAATATAAAATAGTGGGAAGGAAAAGTGGGAGAGTGGAAGAGAAGAAGTGGATGAACGAAAATAGGCCGGGAGTTTTCTGTTTTATCTATCTTTATCTTTATCTTCCTTTTCTTTTCTTTTTATATATTCCCTGGCCCCTTATTTTCGTATATTTCTATCCTTCTCAGTTTAGTCTTTCTTTTTTGCTATTCTCTTAAAATCCTCACACATGTAGAAACACACGCACTTGTATGAAACAGCGAATAAATACGATTATCGTAAATCAAAGATTTATTTTACTCGAATAAAAAAATATTATTACTCGTTCGGTATCTTTATCTCTTTGGATCGGTACGGTAATGAAATAGTAATTAAAAGATCGTAAACGGTCCTTAAAAAAAAAGATTTCTACTTCTCCGTGTTTTAAGTTTTAATTCTGGATTTTAGGAAAGGAAAGGTAACATCCCTTTTTTCGCGAGAGTATCACAAATCACTTCGAGTATCTCCTTTCCATGAATTTCTTTTAAAACAAAAGACACTTTGGTCCACTCCTCTCTGATTTTGTTGATTTTATTTCGACTCTCCTTCCACTGAAGCAAGCTTCGTACTTTCCAGATTTGTGTCTGGTTTTCCTTTGAAGATGTTTAAGGTAATTGATCGAATTGGAAGAAAAAAAATAAGCAAAGAAAAGGAAAGAAAGGGAAGATAAGAGTTGTGGTTTCGAGGGAAAAGTAACGTTTTCTTTCTTTTTATTTTTTTCTTTCGAAGGGATGAGAATCCTAAAGGGAGATGCGTTATTTCTAGGGTGCTGTGGATTCGTAAAAATAGATTCTTGGGTGGTTCGCGTTAACGGGATTGACGCCTTTGATGCTAAGGGCAGATCGAGGTGAGAATCCGATCTTTTACTCCCTTCTCCTTCTCTCACTTTTTTTTTATATTCTCTTTACCTTTTAGTACTCTGCTTCATTTCTCTATTTCTCTCTCTCTCTTTCTTTGTTTTTCTGTTTTACGAAGAGGAGTCATCGCTTTGTCACATCGACACACTCGACAACGCACAACGAGTCTGCATCTTTCATGCTAATGGATCCCTCACTCACTCACACAAACACACACACACACACGTACGCACACAAATCGCATTAAAAAATCTTTAACCATTTACCTCGACCGGTAGAATACAATTTTTATTCGTTTTTTGCGGAACTTGGATTGTAGCCAGAAAAACGTGCTAGTTACGATTCAATCTCTCGATCGTATTTTACTTTTTTTTCTTTTTTATTTGAAACCACGCGATCTTTATTTATTCCTGAACCGTACTGGTTTGTTCCTTTTTTTTTTTTATTCTTAGTATTAAATTTTTAAACGGTGTTATAGAAATAGGTTTAATTCATTTAAGAATTGCATTATCGATTGGAGTATTTATTTTTATGATTGAAAAAGGTATTACGAACGAGTGTAAAACATTTTATATCGTATGACGTTAATGTGTCAATAAATAATACTTAAAATAATTAATTTTATCAGAAATATGTATTTTCTTAGATTTATTATTCATCTTAGTTTAGTATTAATCGATGTATTTATAAGTCACGTGACTTATTGCAGATTTATATAATCGAAGAGTTGATTTAGTTGAATTTTGAGAGAATGAAGAACTCACTTAGGTTAAAACAAGTTGTAGAAGTGTGTTGTTAAAGGTACGTTGTGGTAGACGATCGAAGGACCTCGAGACTTACGTAAAACCCTTTTCTCGCTCGATCGAATTTCCCGTTGCGGGTTTAGTTGATGGCGGATTATATCGTATGCGCCTATTACGTCGACTTTACGATCGCATCGTAAACGTCCGGATCGGAGAAATTGATGGACCACTGTGTATCACACGCACGATCACTTACAAGGATTCATACTAACTCATCTCTCTCTCTCACACATACTCCTCTCTTGAGTATTACTGTATATTATTACTTCGAGTAACGTCTTCTTCCAAGTAACCTATTCCAATTGGTTTGCACGTTGGGGTTCAACTTCGTGCTCGCACGTGTGTCGCATTTTACAATAAAAAGAATAGAAAAACAAATGAACAAATTGGTTGCTCGTAAGAAACAAATTTTTCTACAGGAATATATGTTAAAGAAAAATATTTAAATAATTTTGTTTTGTTAGAATTGTCGTGTTTAGATTTTCCTAATCGAATTAGAATTCGGTATTTCTCGATATGTGTGAAGAATTTATACTAAAACACAATGATTAACTTATATATTATTTTATTTCTAATAAAATCGATTGATATAATTATTTTTGAAATATATTATAAAGAAAATATGTTAAAGGACAAAATTGTATTAATATTTGTTGTTAAATACTATCGTTCAGTCAAGAAATATTCGAATTATCTTCGGTTGTTTCTCGGTGAGATAGGCACGTGTATAACCCTCCAGCGAATGTTTCATAATTTATGTGCAGTTTATCCGCCTCCTGTCGTTCGCAGAGAGAAAAAAAACGAGAAAGAGAAAAAAAGGGAGAGTTTGTTGGCACCAGGGATATCATTTAACATAAAAAAAAAAAAACAAGAAATAATGAGAAAGAAAAAAGAAGTACGAAATGGATACGTAATCGTTGGCGAAGTGTGATCTCTCGTAGGTTCTCATCTCCCCCTTTTTCCCTTCTTCCTGATCCTCCTCATTCTCTTCATCCCTCTTCTTTTTTTTTTTACAAAGACGATCGAGTAGATTATTTTTCGGTGAGTTTACGAGCAAGCAGGGATGGCAGACGGTTCTCAGACAAACTGTTCAGCTCGTTTATCGCGAATAAATCCTTCTCACCCACACGTCTCCTTCTCGCATGAACGACACCTCCTATCCTCCAGTCTTTCAGTTTGGCATCAAAAGCAGACACGAAGTAGAAGGATAATAAAGGATAAAGGAAAATATAAGAGACGATATAGTAAGACGTTATTGAAGTTTAACGGGACTCATCGATAGATAACAAAAAAAATAAAAATAAAAATACGAAAGTGAATTACGTCGGAGATACGAAAAATCTATTTTTTATTAGAAAATAAACTTTCGTAGTATTACTCGTTTTCGTTTTTTCTTTCTTTATCGATTACAATCTAATTTAATCTTAAATATTCAATACGTCAACCATCGTAATAATTATCGACACGAATACGTGAATTAATCGATATATTTTTTCAATGTAATTTGCAAAACTTTTCAATACAACAATTTATAAATATTATAATACAACTTAGATAGATATTAGTATAAACTTTGTATCACCGATCCCTTCTTTTAAAGCGTCGAAATATTTATCGCTAGAATTTGTTACAAAGTCGCATTCGATAAAATTCTATTGACGGTTTGTCAGACACATCCGACGCCTACGAAGTAAAGAAAAAGAACACAAAAGATAGAAGAGTGAGAGAAGAATAAATAAATAGATAGATACATAGATAGATAGATAGATAGATAGATACATAGATGAAAAGATGGGAAAGAAGAGAGAGAGAGTTCCGAGAGGAAGTTTGCAAAAATTCGTCTGACTGTCTCCTTCGTGTGTTGGTGAAACACAACGGCGCCAGATCAACGACGCCAATTTTTATTTCGCCTTGGCAATAAACAGTCCTGTCTTCGTCTCTCTCTTTCTCTCTCTCTTCTCTTTTATTCTTCCCTCGCCGAGAACGTTATTGTCCTCGAAACGAGCTTAACGTCGATTTCTTCTCTCTTAACGTTGGACCACACCGATAGGAGGACAACCTCTTCAATGTTTCCAGTATATATTCACATCAAACCGCGAATCTAATGATTTTTAACGAAGTTTAAAACCCACATCCTTTAAAACCCCTTCTCTTCCTCCTTTTTCCCTTACCCTCATATCTCCCCAACCCTCTCCTTGTCTACTTCACGCGACCTATGAAATCTTACATTCACGGTGGTCTCTATGTGTCTGTTTGTTTTTTTATTCACTTATTTTTCCTTTCCTTCTTCTTCTTTTTATGTCTTTTTCGCGTAAATATGTTCTTTTCGATTTTTAACGAAATTACTGTAAGATACCGCATTATCTTTACGCCCTGATTTTTTTCCCATTCGACATGGGGATGGTGTATTGAAAATTATGTAATCACGGTACTCTAGATTTTATTATTTTTTTATTATTATTATTTATTTTTCTTTCTTTCTCTTACTCTCCCTTGACTCGAGCTATTTGTCCCTTTGAATACAAATATTTTCTTTGGAATTCTCACGAAGGAGGATGAATTTTATTCCATGATTCCTCGCCAGTTGTTTTCCTTCTTCTTTTATTCGATTTACAAGGACAGTTGGCCTATATATTTCTTTTTTTTTTCGGTATCTCTCGTGTAATTTGGTTTTGTAAGAATCTTCATGGTGGCTACTTAGTGGACTTATGTTGGTTACATGTTAAATGAAAAACTGATTGGCAGGTTGACTCCCCGGGGAGTAGGATTGAACGATTTCTTCTAAGAAGATGGATAACTCGATGGAGTTATGCCCTTATTTCCCTTTTTTTCTTTTTAATATCAAGGACGACCCTTACTCGATGTTTGCGTTTTCTTTTATTCTTCCCCTCCAATTTCTTCTTTTTTTCTTGTCCTCGAAAAAAAAGGGAAGATGAATGATCGAATAAGTATATTATTGAAGAAAAAGAAGAAAAAAGAAAAAAGAAATTCAGGACGATCTTGACCGACGCGATAAGTTAGGTCGTGAGGAATAAGTAAAGTCGTTAGTGCAACC
>JACGTP010000045.1:0-70000 GCA_023678845.1 Mischocyttarus mexicanus | reverse complement strand
CGAGTTGATTATATTTCTCTCTCACGACGCAGAGGAATTAAGATTTTAGTAGGTCACGTAGAGAGAGAGAGAGAGATGCTGCACCGTGGTTTGGGTTTTTAAAGCATCGAGTCTCGAATACGAAAGCCAACTTGTAACAATAAAGAGTGCATTGCGGCAGGGTTGAAAGGAGAGGAGGAGTAGGAGGAATAGAAGAGATAATATCAGGAAGCAACGGTACCATTTTTTGTACGTTTACGATCGTCTCCGGCAGTATAATCCCAAGAAGAGTGAGAGAAACAGATGAGAATGTACGAGCACCACGTACGAGCCAACTCGTACAAACACATATACACCACACACTTACACACATATAAAATACATAGAAACATATTTTTTACGAGTTACCAAGTCAGTTCACGAGACAATGTATCCCACATCGTTGTCCTAGTCCTTTCCCTACATTTTTTGTTGGTTGATACAAAATTGCATTATCTAATCGCATCATATGCAGTTTCTTAATAGTCTCATGTTTATTTCATACGATTTATACAAAATTATTCGACAATTTATTTATATATTCTATACTGTGTTGAAAATTCTTGAGATTGATATTAAGTCAATTTTTGTTTACACATAGTATCTTAAAATATGTGCAAATTATTCTCGTAGTAAATATGAACAGAAATAGATATATAGAAAGTTATTTTTTTGATTAGGTATTCCAAGGCTTTTGAAGAATCGCGTGCGTTCAACTTTATTAGCATTCGTGTAAAAACAAAAAGGGTCTAGATTGATTTATGCAACATTTATTCCAACTCCGACTCGTCTTCGTTGGAAGAGTTTTTTTTTTCTTGTCTTTTTATCTAACACGAAATATCTCGTACGGTTGTCCTACTTTTTTGTTTGTTATAGAATTAAATATATATTTTTTTAAGAGATATCTTTCGTGCATTTCATTAATATTTTGTTATTATTTAAATTTGGAATAAAATATAGAAGTGTTTTGAAGGTATTATTCGCATAGAAGGTGTTTAGTTTTTAAATGAATTAAATTTATTTTCTAATAGATATCTTATTAAAATTTCTTGTATTTTGTTGTTATTTAAATTCGGTATAAAACACAAAAGTGTTTGAAGTATTCGCATAGACGGTTTAGTTTTTCCTGTCGCGAGAAGTTAATACCCCTTTTGTCTTTGGTAATCGTCGTCGTCTAAGTGGAAGCACCGATAAAGGCCCCTCGAGGTATCTTCCCTCTCTTTCTCTCTCATACTTTCTTATTGAGGAAGATCGAAAGGTGCAAAGCACGATGATGGTTTGATCGCAACGGTACTACTACTGGTTTCTGGTTTGCTGGTGTTGCAACTTTTCACGGTATGATCAAATTGATTTTGCGCTTTTTAAAAAGGATCTTAGGATTCTTCGAGTCTTCTCCACTTAACGACGAATCTCTAAATTCTACGAGTGCATCCGTCCTCGAGAAGTAGCTGAAAGAAAGAGAGAATGAGAGAAGAGTGAGAGAGAGTGAGAGGGTTGGGTGAAGGGAAAGGGAGTGTCTGAATCTGAGCTCGTCACAGAGAGAAAAGAAAAAGATCCTCTCTTTTCTCGTTGAGAGGATTCACTTTGAGAGGATCTAATGGAACGGGCAAATGGGTGTGGGGTGGGCTGAATTCGAAAGAAATTGGATCGGCTATATTGGTACGGAAGTAAGAAAAAAAAAAGCTCGATTATTCGAGTGTGAACGATCGGTTTATATTCGTTTATATGGGTCGATTAATATTCGAAGAGGGGCCAAATGATTATGGTCATTATTAAATCTTAAGTTCAATACCATCCTCTAATTAATAATACTTCAATAACGATATCATGAAAAAGTCATAAGTGATAGGAAATTATTTAATGTCAGGAATCGAACGTAATCTCTTTGGTACAATCTAATTGCCATTGAAGTCATTATGATTGAAAGATAAATTTATATTAAATATATATATATACAAATTTAATATAATATCATTGATTAAAGAATTGTCCAAATAAAAAATAGTTGATGTAAATTTTGGAAATGCAGAGATAGAATTGGTGAAAGAGTTATATATACGGTGTACGTTAAGAAATTTCGTGGAGTTCAGTGGCGCAATGCGGGGTGGCCAGACAACATGGCGCACCCCATCTTGCCCTCCCAACACACACACACACACACATACGTAGTTACGAACATATATACGATATATCGGTTTAGACACGTGTGTGAGTTTTAAGTGCACGTACGAATCGTAACATAACGTTACGTTACGTTATTTTACATTACCCGTACCCTTAAGTGAACTTCTTTGGGATTAGGTGTGAGTAACGACGTGTCGTTGCTTCTTCTCTACAAGAATATCGTTTTCTTTTAGAATTTAAAAATTCTCTTTTCCTCTCACTCACTCTCTCACTCTCTCTCTCTCTCTCTCTCTTCTTTATTTTTCACATCATGGTCATTAAGAAGAAATCTTTTTCTGTTTTCGAACTACTTTCGAAGAAGTTCGGGGACGAACTTTAACTTAAGTTTTTCTTTTTCCCCCAAAAGGAAAAAATAAGAATTGTATGTTTTTCCAAACGATCCCATTTTTGGAATCTAACGATTCAAAAATTATTATGTTTTCCCTATTTTCCTTTCTCATTCTAAAGAAGTAATTAAATCTTTAATAGTTTTTCTAATTAAAAGTTCATTGAACTTTCTCTAAGTTTAAGTATTTGCCCGAATTATTTAATCTTACATTAGTCATAAACACATAAATATGTTTTCTGAAGAGACCCTTTTAGTAATATCAAAAATTAGAATGATAACTTATTATGTTTTTCCCTGTTTCTTACTTGAGAATTACTAGTTCGTTGAACTCTCTTACGTTTTAATAGTTTGCTTCGAACGTTTAGCAAATGAATTTTCTTCTTTCGTTTCAATTTTTGTTGACGTTCATTGAATTGGATGTTACTGGATTTATTTTCTAATAAAAAAATAAAAACGTGTCATTTCTTCGCAAATGTGATGGAAGAAAAAGAAAGGTTTTCGAATACAGAACCGAAGTTGTTAATATTAAATTATTAATGTCAAGTAAAATTTGTGGATTGTTTTATAAAAAAAAAAAAAGAAAAATTATAGTTGGTAAAGGTTCAGTTATAGTAGAGCTTGGTTTCTACCCCGTTGAATCGTCCATATACTCTGGGAGTATTGATCGAAGGAGTCGTAGTCGATGATAGCACGTTTATCGTTCAGCCTAACTCGCAATACTACTTCGTCCAAATAAATTCGACTATTTTTTTCTCCATTAAATAATATCGTTATTAAAAACTAATTTCTTTTGATAATCAATTAACCTCCTTTACTTCTGAGAATCGAATCGACTGTTCCTCTAACGGTTTCATAATTTCAGAAAAATAAAGAAATAGTAGAAGAGTGTATGTGTGTGTCTGTGTGTGTGTGTTGAATTTTTATAAATATTATAAAGAAAAATATAGTTTAATAGAGATATGGGATATTTGTGAACGTTTTTGGAAGATTTATTAACGTTTTCAGTATGGTCAAACATACTAGGGAGAGTTAGAGAAGGTGAATTTTCGAAAAGGTGGGGGAGGATATGGGAAGTATATGGGGAGGATATGGGGAGGATATGGGGTGTTGTCTCGAAAGCGTTGATCTTCGCTCGTAGGAGATATATCGTTGCCGGATGGAAAGAAAATGAGGGAAGGACCGACCCCTTTTTGGTTCTCTCTCTCTCTCTCTTTCTCTCTTTTTCTCTCACCGTGTGAGCCGTGAATTTATAACAGCTCGTTGCAGTCGTTCTAACGTTGAATAGAAGCTTTTAAAGAGATCTAAGCTTTTCTCTCTCTCTTTCTCTCTCTTCCTTCAATCGTCATTCAAACTTATTACAAACGTTTCAAATCGTCTATCGATAAAGAATATATCAAAACTATTGTTAATCGTTTCAATGTGATATGATTGTTTTCTAAATTGTCATCTAAACTCGATAAAAATTAGTTTCAAATATTTGTCGTATGAAATTAATTCTACAATTTTTAATCAAACGTGTGAAATTTTCAGCTTCCTGATAGTTAAAAATAATTGTATCATTTAACTGAAAGATCTTTCTGAAACATTCGATTAGGCTACTTCGTACAGAATCGCAGAAATTTATTCACAGAATTAATTCGTAAGGTTAGAATGATTGTATTCGAATTCGTGTGTGATGAAATTATTTTAAGAAAACTTCGGATGGATCATTTTGTACGAGAAAATCAGGTATTAATCGGTACGAGAGTTAATCTATTTGCCTTGTATCTCGATTCGATTAGTATTAGATTAGATTCGATTTCAGTCGGTTCTAGAAAAATCGACGCAAGAAGAATGACGAGTGCCTATCCGATAGCTATGAGCTTCTTAAATAATCGATTAGCTTTCTTTTTCAATAATTGATTATTATCCGTTTTCTTTAGTCAAGAACGAAACTAAATTACATCGTTGTTGAAATTGTAAGAAAATGCTAGTCGATTGATTCATTGGCTCAATGTTTTTTGGTAATTTCTTAGCCTTGAAATTAATCGATAATTCTTCTCTCTCTCTCTCTCTCTCTCTGAAAAAAACGAACATTTGTATCGCGTGAGTATCGTCGATGAAACTTTGAAGAAACTTACCAAAGGGACAAGAGACGCCGAAACACAATTCGTGTTATCCAAGTATAGTGAACGTAATGTACTAACTTTACGATTATTCTTCATTCATGCTCGGTTAAATTTACCAAGAAGTAGACCGCGTTAATCTCTTTCTCTATGTGTGACATAGAATAACAAATTTATTACCGCGATTTTATATCTTTTCCCCCCAACTACGATGTTAAAGAAAAGACGATTAAAAGCAAACATCGTCATTCTAAAAATAATAATAATAATAATAATAATAATAATAATAATTTTAAAAAAGAACCATTTGAATATTACATTTCCTGTAACATCAAATATCTGTGTTATCAACACTAGATTTACCGGTGTTAATTACATACCTGTTTCTAGTATCTTACAAAATGAAGTATGTTAGCACGATAATGTGAATTAAAAGGGTCTGCGGGGAAGAATAAATAAAATTTATATTGATTTTATTATTTTACTAAAAACAAATATATGTTTTTACAATAATTAAGTTTTGTATATAAATGTAGTAATGAAATTTGAAATGAGAGAGAGTTAAATTGGTTCGCTCGGTAAATCTAGTGTTAAATAATCGAACTAGGAAGTATATATACGAATGTATGAAGAAATATATATATTCCATTCGATCCACTTTAATCCTGTGCATTCGAACCGAAAGATAATCAACCTTCACCCTCGGTGGAGCAGCATGCTTATCTAAGAGCCCTAATACGTCCAAATTCGTGTCGTCCCTTCTTCCAAGAATCGGGCTAACGAACATACGGCGTTCCCGTAGGAATCCCTGTCTCTCTCTTTCTCTCTTTCTCTGTTTCCGCGAGGATAACGTTAAGGTGGAAGAAAAAAAGGGAGGAAAAGGGCGTGCATTGGCAGTCAGCAGCAAGGCAAGTTCTGCCTGTTTGGCACGCGTCGACAAAGGGACGAACAAAAGGCTGGGAAATGGTGAACGAATTGCTCATTATCGAGTGGTCCAAAACTAGAAATAGAAAGGGAAAGAAATATAAAGACGGTGGCGAAGGGATGCTGGGCGGGGGAGTGTACAGAAGTGTCAGTGCCATTGGGATTTCACGGCCAGTTCTAAGGGAAAGACAACTATCTACATCTTTGTGTATGTGTATGTGTGTGTGTGGTTGTGTTTTTGAAGAGAAGAAAGGCGAGGACCCATAAAGAGAAAAATTTAGGAGGTGGGATTTGGTGATTCCATCGAGGGTGAGAATGAATCGCGCGAAAATATTCTTTCCCCGTCCCCTTTTTTTTTTTGATAGAAAGAGACCAACGTTATTCATTTTCTATCTATCTCTCTCTCTCTCTCTCTTTCGTATTCAAGTTTCATTGGAATCAACGTTGAAGTTCAAACCAAATCAAGAAGTTTCAATAAAAGGGGCGAGGTCGAATTAATCGGAAGTTAGTATATATACCTAGGGTCCCGATCGTATTTTCAACTTCTGCCGATTAATTTCTCTTTGAGGATATTTAAATGGAAAAAAAAGGTTAAAAAAAAAGGAAGAAAGGAAGGAACGAAAGGAGATTAAAATATTATTTCCAATGGAAACGTTTTTCTGATTAATGCGAATAGCGATATATTATTTCAGTCAATATTTAAGCAGTTTTTAAATTAGAGATGTCTGAACTCGCATGAATCTCGAAATCTTCGATCAAAGTGAAAATTTGTTTGAGGTAGTGGAAAGAGGAGAAGAGAAGAGTGATTCTCTTTTATCGAAGTGGAAACTTCGAGAAAGTGCAATCCTCCTTCATTTGCTCAATCCCCCCTCTTCTTCCTTCACCCTTAAGACCCATCTTTATTTCTCTTCCTTTCTATCTTTCATTTCTTTCACTCTAACGTCTATCGATCGAACCTCCGCACCCTTTTACCGGAAACTGCTTTTGCACGGAGAACAAACGTTGATGGGTTCGCACATTATCCTTCTTTCCTTTCCTTTACTTTACTTTCTTTCTTTTTTCCCGTCTTCTCTTTTAGACACTTTCCTAACTTTGATATTCATTTCTGATGTATATTACTCGTAATGCCAATTGCACACATAAAAAAACGAAATTAGTTTGCATAGATACGCGTCTAGCAATTAATACTAATTAGTTTGGATATTTTCTTTTTCTTTTTGTTAAACTTTGTGGATGATAATTAATATCCTTCAAATTATTTTGACTCTAATAAATGAAATTGACATTTTAAATATGAAAAATAATACAGTGTCGTTTATTGAAAACTAAAATAACAAAAATGTCTAATAGAAAAAATTATTGTTAAAGTGTTATTCATCGAAGTACAAGTAAATTGAAGTAGGAATTTTGTTAGCAGGGCTAATAATAAAGTTGAAAGGAATTGGTATATGAAATTAGAATGAAAATTGATTCGAGGAAATGGTTTTTATTTCGAAAGTATCGTTAAAGAAGAAATGGGGGTTTTTTAGTAGATTCGTTCGTGGTGGCAGCCCTTTTTTCCCGACGGAAACACTTTTACCTTTTGAAAGCGTAATGGCAGTAGAAGTCTTTGTCTTTTGCGATAAGGGTCCCTTCGAGGGTTAATAAAAGTACCTTCGTACTTTCTTTTTTTTTTCTCTTTTCACGATAGGCTTCGAGCAACGTGTAGGATCCAGAAATTAACGCTACTTTCCTATTTCCCTAACCTTCTTTCTCTTCACCAAGTCATTTTTCAATTTCTTCTTTAAAAGAAGAAAAAGAAGGAAGACTAAGAGAAAGAGAGTGTGAGAGAAAGAGAGAGAGAGATTATTACTCGACGAAGTAACCCCTTCTCTATAAATTATCGATCATTCTACATAAAAGATAGTAAAGAAGGGGAAACGTTCGACCTTGACTCCTTCCATGTTATTACACTTCATGCACGTGATACTTCGATAAAGAACCGCACACAACCGATCTATTAATATATTAATAAAGACAATAAGTTTTATAACACTTTATTTATCGTACCACACCATGATGTCGTATAGAAATTGTACAAAATATTTCGTATCTCTTAGAGGATCACATGTAGGATTTTTTATTTTAACTCAAAGATATCAAAATTAATATTTTAACAGAAAGATTAATGTTTCTCCCTAAAAGAGTTCACCTAAATAAACAAAATAGAAGAATATAATTGTATTGAAAATAATTATTCCAACGAAATGAATGAACTGTTTTAGAAAATATTTGGTTTAATATTACTTTGAGCAAGTATTGTAAAATATTGTGAATAATCTTCTGTTTAACTGAAAGATATCAAAATTAATCTTTTAACAGAAAGATTAATGTTTCTTCCTAAAAGAGTTCACCTAAATAAACAAAATAGAAGAACATAATTGTATTGAAAATAATTATTCCAACGAAATGAATGAACTGTTTTAGAAAATATTTGGTTTAATATTACTTTGAGCAAGTATTGTAAAATATAGTGAACAATTTACAGGATTGGATAATTCACGTGTCCCCCTAATCGATTAGAACGACGAACCCACGAACGATAATTCTCAATGGCCCTCTGCCAGATAAAGCAATTAGGTTGTTCGTCCAACCTCGCATACATTCTCCTCTTTCCATCTTTTCTCCAACGAGAAAACCTTTCCTTCCTTTTTCTTCCTTTTCATCCTTCCTTACATTTTATCACCGAACATTGATACTTCTTCGATTTTACTTTGGCAAAGACGGTCGTCTTCAGAGTTCAATGAAACACAATTGTTCGTTTTTATTTTTCGTCTACCACTCTCACTTAATCATTTTCTTTTATTTCACTCTCACTTCCTTTATACAACCACCACTTAAAACCATTTTCAACTATAACAGAAAACCCCATTTTTCATAATTTCAAACATTCCTACGAAACTTTTCTTTACAACTTTTTCTTTCAGTCAATGGGTAATTTCATCCAAGATGGCATTATTATCTAACGTTTTCTTCCTTCTCTTTTCTTTTCATTTCCTTTCTTTTTTTATATATTTTCTTTTTCCGTTTCTTTCCGTATCACTTTATCTCTTTCTTTCTTTTATATTTCTTACGATCCCATCCCTGTGTACACACGAAGAAGACGTTGGCTTCGAAGACGTCGGCGCCAGGACGTCGAGATTGTTGGCCGTCCGATCGAACGAGTTTCTTTTTCCTTAAAATGTCCTCATTCTTACTCGTTCATGCTTACTCGTCCTTACCTTTTCTCATTCTCATTAGTATAATGTTCCCTATAATGGGGAAAGGCCCGTTATATAAGAAAATGAAATATCGTTGATCGTTGGATACTTTTGCTAGCTCGTTACTTCACCCAATGGCTTACAATTTTACAAATAAATTAATACAAAATATTATAATATATTGATAATTATTTTTAATCGTAATATTTGTTAAATATTATTTAAATCCTTTTTTATTTATATTTAATCAAAAGTTTATAATTTTCATTCTGTTTTATGTCTATACTTCCATAATTGTTATTTTCTTTCCTGCATTAATGAATTAATAAATAAAACAAAATAAAATTAAAATATTGTAGAAGCAATGATAGGATAATTATATTTATTATAATAAATATTTATATAATTGTATGAAAAATTGACGAAACGAAAAACACGAGGAATAATTTTTAATAAAATTTTTCGAACAATTTGTCCACGTTGTTACGGTATTGCAAATATTGTTTATCCACTTTTATTGAGAATATTCTACTATTGTATTATATTGGTACATGTTTCATATTCGGTTAACATTATTGTTTCATTGTTACATACATTATATCGAAGTTATTGGACAGATAACTTTAATCGTGCATCGTTGCGAGTGACATTTTCAAATTTACGAGATTACCAGGAGAGTATGTGTCGTAGACAGAGTTGCAACGTGTGCAATGGCACAACACAACTAACAGCCAATTACGAGGCGTGCACCTGACGTATGTGTACTGGATTATGGATCGCCACAATTCGTTAACGACGATTCCATCGCGTCTGACCACGACGGACATTTCTACTTGTTAGCAAAATGTACATACTTGCACGTTTTATTCCTCGCATATGTTGCTTTCCAGTGTCTCTCAACAAGTTCTTTTGATATTTTACGTTTCATCGTGTTACGATAGATCCATTCATCTGTGTTTATTATCATTGTCAACTATACAATCATAGTCATTGTATTATACTTTTTAATAATGTTTTTTACTCAAATTTATTTTCTATTTTATCTTCATTTTTGAAGTTACTTTCTATTCGTATTTGTAGAAACATCTCTAATAAGTTTCTGGTTGTTCAAACATGTCCGAGTTTGATCGATCGAAGGTTCGTATAAACCTCGACAGTGTTTTATTTACCTTTTTTATTTTCCTTTCGTCCATACCTTGTTATATTTCTTATTTTATTTTCATTTCTTTTTTTTATTATTTTCAAAGAACGTGTTAATTCGCAAGAAAATGTAAAAACCTTTAGAAGAGATTGAAATAATTTCCGTGCACGTAGGAAATACGTTATTTCGATCACGTACCATCCGGTATAATTGGTTACTTCTAACCGAAACGAAAGCAATTTCAATTTCATTTCTCAAGCAGACGCCGCATTTCACGAATGCATCACCGAGACACGATTTTGGAAACGCGTCTGAAAGTCTGCGAAGCAGAAACTCGCTCTTGGCTCTCCCATTCTTTCTTTTCTTTTTTTTTTTTCAGTCCTCGTAAATCCGAGCCGTGAAAATAGGTGGTGGTGGTGGTGGCTCGTAAAGTTTTCTAAATTTTCACGAGAACCAGACAACCCTCGAATTTTATTTCTTCCTCGTATCTCATCTTGTTTTCACAAATTTTCATTCGCGTTTCATTCTACGAATACATCGAATGAAGTTATTTCTATTCGTTAATTAGAAATCGTTAAACCAGTTAGTTAATAATTTCGTAAAATCAATGAAAGACTAAAAAAAAAGAAGAAGAAGAAGAAGAAGAAGAAGAAGGAATAAAAATATTAAAGAAAATATGTAAATCTGTAGATTTGTTCTTGGTCTGAGAATAATTTGGAGTTCTGTGCATTGGTGGTGATCCGAATCGGCACCGGATATAGGCACCACTGCTATGGAAAATTCATTTCGAGATAAAAGGGAGTACAACTACGTTTGCATAATCCTATTATTAGTCCTTTCCCGACGGGACAAAGCGCATCGTTGGATTCTTCGTTTATAAATAACTTTACCTTCTCGACAATTTGTTATTTTTTTTACTTAAAATTTGTTAACTCAAAAATATATTTCATTTCTCAAATTAAAAATTACATGTAACATAATATTTTAAAAATAAATATACAACCGATATCGATTAAGTTGTTTGTAGAAAAAACAAAATCTTTCCCTTTCCTCTTCCCCCGAATGAAAAAAATTCTTGTGAAAGGATAAACAGAAAATAAAAAAAAAAAAAAGAAAAGGGTCGTTAATACCATCGACAAAAAGTTTATCCAAGCTCGTTCCTTTACCAGCTAAGGTTTAGAAAACACATCGTTAAGTGGAACAACCGATCGATGTTGAAATGATTCAGAGTGTATATACAAGCAATCAATTTTTAAATAAGAACAAATCCTAGTTGTCAATTTCTCAAAAGGCTCGTTTGACTTGAAACTATCGTAATACTTTTTGACGTAATCCGATTAAATAAATATTTAATTGCTGAAGCAAAGTTACTTGGAAAACGATTGAAGTTATCGATTTTGTGAGTAATATTTAAAAAGGTAGTTAAATTTTAACGATTCCTATACTCTATGCTATTTTATTTATTAATTATTAATTATTTCTCGTAAAGAAACACACACATACACACATATATCTGTACATAAACACGGGTGTTGGATCTTGGATAAAAGGTAAATCAAACGTACACGTGTTTCGAGTCATTGTATCTGAACGAAATGAAATATATGGGATGTGATATGTGAAATAGTAAAAAATATAGAAGAAAAAGTAGAGAAAAAAAAATTATTGTAGTTGCACCGTTTTACATTTCTATCAGCTATTTATTGCCGTTAATATTTTTCTTTCTATATTTTTCTTCATTTGTTTTGTTTTAAACGTTATGTATCTTTCGTTGACTAGTCCAGGATATGCGGGTCGATTTGATAGACGACACACGACCGAACGCGACCATTCTGTTTCGAGGATACACGTATATTATTGTATTTATGTATATGTGTGTATGTGTATTGGTATATACACATATATCCTACATATGTGTATGTATTGGTTAGAACGAAGAACGTACTCGAGTAAGACGGTTGAAATATTAAAATGTTAGCGACAGCCACGTGAGCAACGATAACGAGTTGAAACGATTTTACGATAATCGAATTTTAAAGAGGAGGAGGAAGAGGAGAAAGACTTGTACATTTGGACTTCCTCTCGAAGGTCTCTCTTTTTCAATCTCTCAATCAAGAAACGGTAAAAGGGACAGAAACACAGAGAGAGAGAGAGAGAGAGAGAGAATGAATACGACATTGTCATTAAGAATAGAACGAGACGGATTTAAATATCCGCAGTGGTTCCAAGTTTCAACCGCATGACACCTCGAGAGAGGTCTCTTCTTCGTATTTAATTTTGAATAAAGTAAAGAATATCATTCTTCTTTTAAATAATAATAATTATTATTATTATCAGTATTATTAAAAGTACGAATGTAAAAATACAATTCGAGTTTTGTAAACGTTTGCGATTTTTTCCTAATTTTATTTCACAACTTTAGGAACGTACAATGAAAGTTATTTTCAAGTACTTATTTCTTATCAAATTTTTCTAATTTAATTTTTTATTATTAATTTAACAATTTATATATATTAAAATATAAATATTAATATTATATATAATATAATATAATATAATATAATATTAATATTTTATTATATATATATATATATAATTAAACTTATTCTTTAAATGCTAAACAAAACAATGAATTAAAAAAATTAATTAAATTCGAGTTTAATTATACTTTAATTAAAAGTTTATTCCGGACATTGAACTTTCCCTACTTCGCATAGTTCTAGGATCTATCGAACCAGCGTTAGATGGAAAAGGACAAAATAAAAAGACAAAAAGTCGTCTTATCTTTGTCATTCCTTTTATGGGGAATCGATCGTTACACGGTGATACAAAAGCGTCGTGATTGAGGAAGGGATTAGCTTTAAGGCGGCTCGATGTGGCCTTTATGAGGCTGCAAAGGCGATTACCGGGGAGGTGAGAGGAGAGTAAAATGAGAATAAGGTGGAGGAGGATAGGAGAGGGAGGGCAGGAGCGGTGTGGAACTGGTGTTCTCGTTAGAGTCGGCCTTGTCGCCGGCGCCACCCTCTGAGGGGTGGTTTCTACCACCAGGTGGTTGGAAAGAGCTTCTTCTCTTCTCCTCTTTCTTTTTTTTTATTCTTTCATCTTTCTATATCGTTCCTAGATATTAAACAAGGACAAGAACAGGGATGTGATTCTTCAATTTAAATATCGTACGACAAAAATTCCAAATAGAAAAAACATGGTCAAACATCAAACATTCTTTTCCTAACAATTTGATATTTTATTTTATTTTTTTCTAATACCAGAACTATTTATTTCAAATTAATATCAATGTTACAGAATAGAATAGATTTTGTAGAAATAAAGTATAAAAGTGTACTAAACGTGTATTATCGAAAAACGTTTAAGGTTGAGGTAAAAAAAAAAGGAAGAAAGGAAGAAAGGAAGTTATAGAACTGTGGATGGATATATTTGAAGATAAAAATCAGCACAATTTTATCATCGATCCTCATATCTCTCCTCGGTAGGAGGAAACACTACCCGACGAGACACTCACTCGGAAAGTCTCGTTAATTATCGCCTAGCATGTCGAGCGCTTACCGGAGAGTGTCGAGTGCTTTGTAACGCTCGGGAAAGTCATCGACCAAGTGTGTGTCTCGTGGCAGCTCGACCTTGACCCTTTGATGATCGAACGAGGGTCGTGTGCGAGCTACCGACTGTCGATTGTTTTCTCCCAGGTGCGCTGAATTCTTCGATGGATTATTAGATTGATGGATAGTTAGATGAATAGATAGATAAATAAATAGATAAAATACGAATATATATTAATAAAGGAGAAGAAGGAAAGAATAGAAATATAAAAACAAACAGAGAAAGATAAGAAATGAGAATAGCAGAAGACGCGTTTCCGGTCGTACGACTCTGTCTCGTATTCCTTGCCAACGTCAAAGAAATTTGATCTATGGGTTAACGTAAGAAGAGAGGGGTCGTATCCTATTCGTTCAATAATTTCTTTGTCTCTCTCTTTTACTTTTAGTTTTATATTTTGCATCAGAACTCGAAGGACTAGCGTGTTAGAACTTCCTTTTTAGAATTATCGACGTGGTAGCTCGTGTCTTTCCACAATGGTGCGTCGTGGTAGTCGGTTATGTACACTCCTTATTTTCCATTAGCCTTCGTGGTATACAAATCATTGACTTTCCTTTCATTTTCTCTCTCTCTCTCTCTCTCTTTGATTCTCATAATTTTTCTTCTTCAACGATCGTAACCATAGATAAGGATTGTAGTATCGAATCCCTCGCCCTTTTTCTACGTTAAAGTTCATAGACCTCTTTGCACGAAGAACACTAAAATCGAACAAATTCTTACGCTTATAAACGTTCATACACACACACGCACACGCACGCACATCTTAATGGATCAACATTACTTTCTTCGACAAATTATTCACGTGTAGGATGATTAACCAAGAGTGAGTCAAGCTTCACCCTCTTAAAAAACAAAACAAAAAAATGAAGAACAGAATTCGTGAATGGTCAGCACGTTTACGCTCGCCTATATCCGAGGAAATTCATCAACTTGTTGTAGCAGAACGTGCACACGAGGTATAGTCGAATCTTTGGAAGGGCGACTATGAGCCACCCTATATTCCTCTTTCCTTCCTTTTTTTTTTTCTTGTCCGTACGAAGAACCGGCCGACGATCGTGAATGCGTGCGTGCGGTGGCCACGAGAGGGTGGCCTGGGCTCGAGGGGGTATTCCGGGGAGGGCTGGCCAACGGGGGCCTTGCTGGTAAGAGAGAGGGGTGCTCGACAGAATGAGGGGGAGTGGAAGGTGTCGATCGATGAGTCGTACACACCACGAGGACGGGTTTCCTCGTTGGACACACAGCTTGACCGTCGCGTGCTATCGATCGAGCAACCCCCATCTTTCTCCTCCTCCTCCTCCTCCTCCTTGTGTCCCCCTTCGCCCTTTACCCCTTCTCACCCTTCCTCTCTTTCTCTTTTTCTTCTTCTTTCTTTATCTTCAATACTTCTTCTTCCTTTCTTTATCTTTTTCTCATGCTTACTCGTTCGTTGAATGAAAGACCGAGTCGATTTTCTTCGGGTCCGGGTAACGTCTACATTTTTAGACCATAGTTTTTTTTTTCTATGCAACTTCAACATTTTTCTTTCCTTTTTTTACCGAGTAATGATCGCGCATGTAATCCTACATAGTTTGTGAATATTTTTTATCTGATAGTGAGTGATATTAGAAATAATCAGGGTTATACTTGAGATATGATATTTCGTTTATTTTCTATTCAATTGAATGAATGGTAAGAGTTTATTTTCTTTTTTAAATCGTATGTAGTAATTGGCTAAGAAAAACAGTGTTCTCATGTGAGAAAATGATGAAATCGATAAATGAATCTATTCGTTATAAATAACGAAAAGAGAGAGGATTGATTTTTGATTGGAATTATTTCTATTTGAAATGATTATTTGTTCCTTTGAATATGTCATTTGGAACGCTTTGGAACATACATTCGTAGTATATCATTCGGAAATGCATTTGGGGAGGATTCGAATCGGCTTTTCGGTAGTTTCCCAAAAGCGTTTTAGCGTGCTCGCACGAAGAGCTTAATTGCTATTCCGTGAAAAGCAATTTGGATCTTTCGGTAATGTTGATATCGCGAATGTTGGAATGTTATGCGGATTCGAGTTGGCTGGTACATTTAATATCATCCAATAGAAATTTGTTGACTGATAATTTCTGAATTTCTCTTCTGTTAGCTCTTCTCCTTCCATCCTTCCTCCTCCTCTTCCTCTTCTATCTACCCCTCTTCGAAATATGTTGCGTATAGATAGCTGGATTATATATATTATGCGGGAGTACGAAATCAAGCTTATAAATCCGCTTGGGAATACTCAATTAAAACGAACGATAGAGAGATAGTGAAAGAGAGAGAGAGAGAGAGAGAGAGATTGAACTAAACAGAACCACGGGACTCCATATTTCATCGTGGAACTTTTAATTAATCGAATAAAGCTCGGGGTATGCGACCAGCTTAATGTCGCGCTCCCAACAAATCCGTCCGCCAATGGAATGAATGATATTATTTCCTTTTTCTTTTGAAAATTCCCGCGTGAATTTGATCAATTTAAACTTACCGTAATAATAATCGAGTTTAATCCTCCTCCCATCGTGTATCTCTCGTATTTGTATTCCTTTCGGAATTGTTTCTACGCGTTGTGTTTCTGCGACAGAGAGAGATTCTCTGGAGAGAGTACTTCGAAAATATTTCTCTAGAAAATTCTCTGCTTCATTTGGAAAAATATTATTGTACCAGTGCAAATCTAGGAATGAAGTATCTGTTCAAATTTAATTTTTTTACTAGAACAAAAGATAAGAGAGAAAATAATTTAACTAAACGAAGAGTTCGACGAGTTATGATTTTCGATCAAATTCACTTTTATTGAAGATAATAATTTTGTTTTTTAGAAATTGTAATTCTATTTATTCTTTTGTCGAAACTCAAAGCTTACCAACCAAACTCTCGAACCAAAATACAAGTTAATGTTCGTTTTAATGACGGCTCGTCAATGTCGCAAATAAATTTTGTATAAATACTCATCATTATTTTATTCCTCTTCTACGAAAACTAGCTTTGAATATTTTAATAAAAGTAAGATATCGATTTAGACCTTATTAGACGTCTCATAGCATTAATCTTTTAACTATTTCAATCTTTTTTTGTCTTTTATTCAACAGACATCGTTCCTGTTAAAAGCATGACACCAATTATCCGGCACGTTAAATGTACCATCGTTAATATCACGTGTCATCGTGATAACACACGAAGAAGTATAATACTTGATACGATTATTATTACTTTCGTACCATCTACTAAATTTTAATACGGTCTACTAAAATTTTATAACACATTATATCGTGCGTGCGAAAAAGAAATTAATGTTGTTTTTCTTCTTCTTCTTCTTCTTCTTCTTCCTCGTTTCTTATTTCTATTTTATTTTTTCCTTTCTGGTTATACGTGTTTTCCATTATTTCGTTCGCCGAAATATTCCTCCAAGTCTCGCGTGTCGTTCTCATCATACTGGTGTAATTTATTTTGAAGAAACGAATTATATGGATAAACCGTTTGCGTAAAAATTTTCATAAGTATATATACTCTTAAATTACTTTCTTCGATAAGAAGAAAGAATTTTCGTTCGAATAATAATTCGAACGACAAACTTAAACTTTTATTTGTTTTATATAAAAGAATAATTCGATAGACAAAAAAATATGGGTTTTACGTTGGACTAGAAAATGTATAAACCTATCTATGTATAATAATAATAATAATAATAATAATAATAAACTCGATTAGGTTTGTCCAAGATCATCACGTAGAGAAAATTTCAATAATCCGATATGAAATGTAGATCTTCTCGAGTTTACTTTCAATTAACTTGATTTCTGGTAACGTTCAAAGAGAGACAGAGAGAGAGAGAGAGAGAGAGAGAGAGTGAAGGTTATCTTTTGACATATGTCAAAAAGTTGTTGAAATTCTGTCACTCGGTTAGATAAAATAAAATTTCAATTTTAGTGATAGGGGACGTCTATCGTTTGTGTAGACGGCATTTGATGTTACCAGAAAAAAGGACAGAAAATGTTAGAAAATGTGGCACGTGTTACGAGCATATATATATATATGTCTTATAAATTCGACGATAACGCCACGTACGGTTCGATACCAAGCGTCGCGACGCCCGGCAGTCTGCCACCGTTCTGTTCCGTCCCGTTTCGGTCCCACGCACACAAATACACATATACACACATTTATATTCTTACACGTAGCACGCATTTTCATCCACGATAAGATCGAGCGTCTGCGTCTTCTTCTTCTTCTTCTTCTTCTTCCTCCTCCTCCTCCTTTTATTCGAGAGAGGATTGCACGTGTTGGTGTACGACGCCCACAGGCGCCGGCTTTTAAGAAGAACCTTCAAGATTTTATTGATTTTCTTTTCTTATTAGGCTGAACATCAAATTTCAACATTTGTTTTATAACATTTGATTAATTATTACATTATAATCAGATGAAACTTATCGGGTGTCAGATCAATTTGTTTTTTATCTCGAAATTATTTACACAATCTTCTATTTTAATGATCCATAAAATTGTTATCTAATTAATTGATTAGAAAAACATTATTTAAACTCGATTTAGTTTTATCTAAGCAAAATTTCGTATACACTTTGAATCTCTTCATTTGAAGAAATCAATTGGATAAATTATTTAGGAATAAAATAATGTTCAATGAAGTGAAATTTATACGCCTATGGGGGAAACTTAGAGGGTTTAGATGTTCATAGAGTTAGGTGTATACGTTGGTATAAGAAAATGAGTTTTCTTACGTGAATTAGTTAATGATGCTATTAACTTGACAGATGATTTGGTCCGATTAGTACCGTCAAAGTTTCTCGAGACGAATTAGAATGACCGAATAAGAGAATAAAAGAGAAGAAGAGGGGAAGAGAGAGAGAGAGAGAGAGAGAGAGAGAGAGGAAAGGGATGCTTTTCGCAAGACGATGAAAGGAAGAAGGAACTTTCAGTGGCTTCCCTTTGAACAATGACGTAATTGCAAGGAGGCAACCAACTCACTCCTCGCGAATCTTCAACGTCCCTTTTACAAATCCCTCTGTTCTTTTTTTTTTTTAAATGGCCCATAAGCCCCTTTTAACCGATCCAACGTTTTATGTTAATGTACTACCACTTAGTTTCTTGCCCTTTCATATTTCACGATAATAAAATTGAATATTTAATAAAACTTTACTTTCGTTTTACAAGCAAACCTTATCACCGTTAATTTTATTCTTGACAAAATATTTCCAAAATATTTATCAAAGTAATTTATAATAATCTATCACCCTATTTGTATTTAGATTTAATATCAACAAGGAAACCTTTTTCTTCTTTTTTAGGTTCTTAATTGACCATTAATTTTAAAATACAATATTAACCTTTCGAATTTTATTCTTTATTACAAAACATTACCCAAAGTTTTGTCTACAATCTTAATAATAAATAATCAAAATAAGGATAATAATTACTTCAAAAAATTGTATCTACGGAATTTATGGTCCCCCAATTCTTGTATTATATAAAAATAAGTTTTAGTCTGATAATAAAAATGGAATTTTATTCACGACGAGACTATGGAACAACCGTGACGATATTTGTTTCATTTAAAGAAAGTGTGTTCTTGAAGTTATTATTTTTTGTTTTTTACAATGAATAGAAGTTTCTTATGGGGTTGAGACGTTTACAACACCGTTAGATTTATATATATAATATGCCATAACGTAATATATAATAGAAAACGTTCCAAAGCGATAGGAATTACCTTTTACGGTCGTCAAGTCGTAATATTTCGAGTTATGAAAGGCAATGTACGTTTCTCCAATAATGTATGTATGTATGTATGTATGTATGTATGTATGTATGTGTATGTGCACATAAGTACATACACGAATACATACGCGTAATATACCTCCATCATCTTTATTATATTATATAAGACGAATAAGAAAAGAAAAATTTCTTTCCAGACGGTGGGAGAAAAAAGGGATTTTTCCAATTGAAATACGAGAACTTGGAATGATTATTATTATTATTATTATTATTATGTAACGTTGCCTGTTATCATCTCGTACACGTTCGAAATGGATTTTTCTCGAAGAAAAATAAAAAAGAAATAAATCCAGACGAACAGACGTCTCTTCCCTGTTTACGATTCAACGATTCTTAAAAGCATTTTTCTGTGAAGAAAAATTATATAAAACGGCATTCGACGAACCTTTTGACATTTTTCATCCCAAAATAATTGCGACTTTAATTTATCGATGATTTATTTCACGATATTTTAATAAACACGTAATTTTTCGTAATTGCATTTGTTACAAATTTGTATAAAAAGAAAATGTTAGGAAGTAATAAAAAGTTTTGTCGTAGGATTTGTTACACGATCGTTAAAGAATTCTATAAGGTTGATAGACGTTGTTTTAAAACTCGCGTGTCCTTCGACCAAGTTCTCGTGGAAAGATTTATGCTAGTCTTATGACCCTTCTTCTTATCCCTTTGGTGGACTATTGTCTTCCGGTGACATTCCTTTAACTATTTTTTTTTCCCTTATCATATGCTCAACCTAAAATTCTTCTTGTTTTTGGTTTCACGTTTCTTTATCATAAATTTTTATGTCACATTTCAAACATTATTCGGTTTGACATAGCATGACTTTGATTTTCTTTTTTTACAGGAGAAGAACAAATGCAAATTTATTGTCTTCGTTATAAAAAAAAGAAATTTTTCAATTATACAATACCCACACACACACACACACACACACACACACATATACAATAATTATAATATAATTTATATTATATAAAAAAAAAACTTTATTTAAAAATTATACACAATGAATCAATATTATTAATAATTATTTTTTATTAAAGAAAAAACCTGTACGTATTTAATTTAACAATCATTCTCATCCCTTTATGATATTTAATATTTGGTTTTTTGTTTTTAGTGTCCGGTACGTCGAACAAAAAAGAGGAGGAAGCGGCGGTGTCCTCGGTGGGAGTCACGGAAGAAAATGGTGTCCTAGGCATGACAAGGCCCAAACCAGGAAACGATCCTGGTGGAGGTATAGACTTATTAGCAGCCCTGCAGCTGCACAATACTACGCGACAGGGTGTCACGCAGGTACAGGGACTGTTTAGACTGAGGGCAGCTTATTATCTTCAGGGTGAGTAATCACCATAAGAAAAAACAAACCCCATCGTGTTATTTACATTATTAAAATGACACTGATTGATCTCCACTCGTGTGTAATCTTCTTTATCCACTTATTTTATTTTTTGTATTTTTTTAATAACCTTTATTCATCTCGATTATGCTACTGAACATTTCATTACGTGACATTCGATATATTTTGATGAAAAATATTTAAGAAAAGGTTTCTAATTAATTTTCCTAGTTTCATTTGTTTAGCAGAAAATAATCTACCACAACAGAAGGGTGTGATTTTGATTTATACAGCAATTATAATGTTTTCTTTCTCTGTCTCTCTCTCCCGTTATATTTCCTTTAACATGGGTTGGGATATATAAATCTTTAGAGTGTAATTTATCGAAGCACACACCCTTTTGCTATTACGTTCAGAGATGTTTAACAGCGTAACGAATTTTACGATGAATATACATTTCTCTCTCTTTCTCTCTCTTTTGAGAGGAAACTGCGAGGAGGTGGAGGTAAGAAGAGGAAGGGTAAGAGGGTAAGAAGAAAATAGAAGGGGTTCTCCAAATACCAGCTTAATTTGCATACCGCAAAAGCCATTCCTCGGGCTAACGATCTTCCCCGTTTACTGTATCTCAAAGTAATTAATATTTCCAAAAGGATAGGATGATTACTCTTCCTAAATTACAACCCTTTTTTCGTACTTTCCTCGTTCATTCGACATTTTTATTATACCTCTAAAGTATTAAAATATACTTCATTTCTCGTATAAATACAAAAATCTGTATTTTTATTCTTTTATGATTTTATCGATCATATGTTTGTGTGTGTTCAGACACTCATACACAGATAAATTAATTCATAGCAAATTGAGAAAGTAATTGAAACGAATGAGAGTTTTCAGAAGAGTTGAGAAATTTCTAACATGAAGCTTACTTCCGTTTAAAAGCTCTCTTCTTCCTTTTTGCCATAACATTCAGGACTAGTTATAATGATCGCGTAAACCTTTCTAGTATCTCGTTTAATCGATATCGCGAAAGGTCAGTTTGCAAAGAACTTTTGACGTCTCGTTGCTTGGAGGCCACCGACTGATAACTATGAGCATATAACTATTCATAGTATGTACTTGTGTGTATATAATATAGTAAATCATGTAGTATGCAAATCAAACCGGTTTATTAACCTTACCAAGGAAACTTATAAAACATATAACATAATCATTTAAAAGTTTGAATTTTATTAGAATAAATTTAATTGCATATCGAGCTGGTTACTATTTACACGTTTATTTTTTATATCTGAAGTAGTAGAAACCAATAATACTGACGTTTCAAAAAAAGAAGGGTCGTCGGGTCTGCCACGTTCTCGAAAAAAAAGCAAACCGTAGAATTCTATTGGATTAGTTCATTCTTAGGAACGTATCGTATTTGTAGTAGAAAAATAAGGACCAAAAGAAATTTCTATAACGTTTTTGGTATCCAACCCTTATTGTTAGAGGATTTGTTTTTATACACAAACTGGTGATACCCTTCGACAAAAAAATTGATTACTTTTTTTAATACCTTTCTCACTTCAAGAAATACCTTTTTTTTCTCTCACCAAGTATGGTACTTCGTATAAATAAATAAATAAATAAATAAATAAGGGAGTAGTTTTCCATTCATAAAAGTTAGATAAAGAGAATGTTTCTTATAATCTTTGTTAACTTGTTTTAAACCAAGCACGTACTAGAACTTCATAAATAATTAACTAACACACTTTTGTTCGTAAAAAAAAGACAATTTTGTTTAACTTTGAAGAAAGCTCTTTTAATCCCCTGAGTACGTATACTTCAGTTTACTAAATAAATAAATGAAAAAGGTGAGAGAAATGAGAAAAGAGAAGAGTTTCGAAACTTCGTTTACAGATTTCAAGCGGGATAAAAGAGAAACTTAATGGCATATCAGAGCAATTCGATTAACTCCGACGTGTAGGGGGGGGGGGGCGTCTAACACAACTGTCCGTCCGTCTGTCTCATTTTCCAACCATTTTCGGTAGGATTTAATGGAGAAAATGGAAGAGAAAATTAAGAGAGAATGAGAAGGAAGAGGAGGAGAATTTTACTCGTCTGGGGTCACATTGGTCCTGTGTCAATTTGCTCGAGCTTAACACCAAAATCCCTTCTTCTCTTCTCTTTTCTCTCTCTTTCTCTCTCTCTCTCTCTCTCTCTCTTGATGAAATAAAAGGGACGTTGGTGTTTCTCTTCTGCGTGAAAATGAAACTGGAAAGAGAAAGTAAAGATAAATCGTTTTTCAAGGGACACGTGTCAAAGTTTTCCCAACGTACGGGGGGAAATAAGATTTTCACTGACTGAGTTAGAATGAAAGAAAAGAAAGAAGAGAAAAGTGGAAGAGGGTGGAAAGAGGGTAGAGAGGTGCGGTTGTGGTAGAGTAGAATAAGGTGTGCGTATTATCTGTTGGTTTTGAGGGTCCCCAAGCCGGGAGCCAATTCGTGAGCCCTTTTGTATTACAACAAACAGGGAAAATGGGTTTTCTGATCTCGTTTGATCGTCCATGAGATAACTGTTGTTGTTTTCCTTTGATACTTTCCTCTCTTTCTCTCCTTTTTTCTCATTTTTTTTCTATAAGATCGATATCTAGGTATTATCCTCGAACAATACCTACCATCGATGTGTGTGCTTAACATTGGAAAAAGTATGGAAGAGAAGAAAAGGAGAGCCTGTTCAAACTTTGCTCCGAATTCTTACAAAAATATTTCTCTTTACCGTGAAATAAAGAACGATATATATATATTATTTTTTGTCGTTCATTCGACAGGTGTGCTAATCGTGAAATAGTAATTAAGTGTAAAAAAGAAAAGGAAAAGGATAAGGAGTAGGAGAAGAAGAAATTTGAATACTCGATGAATGAAATTGAGAGCGGAAACGCGTAGAATGCGTGCCAATTCGAGCGTAACGATTATGTTTCGAGACGCGAGCATGGGAGAAACGAAAAAGGAAAGGGGAGGATAAAAATTAGGTGTAAGGGTTTATATGTATACGTACCACCCTTCCGTTTCGGTCTCTCACACCCCATATACATGGTAGTATTTCGTATTAAATTATAATTAAGCGTAGAGAGGAAGGTAATTACCTGGTCTGGTTCGTGCTTGACCAGACATGTACCGTTCATTCGTTCTAGTCCCTTTAAGGATGCTAAGGGAGTGTATAAAACGGGCCCTTCGAAAGAAGGAATCGACGTTTTATTACCAAGCAAGGTGTAATGTTACTTTATGCGTACCGGCGGTGCATCTGAAACACGAGCACGTTCGCCTTTCGATACGAGAAGCCTGTTGACGTGCCCACCTTTTTCCCTATCCTCACTCTCTTTTTTTTTTTCTATGTATAATTAACTATGTGTGTGTGTGTGTGTGTGTGTGTGTGGTGTGTGTATACAAAATATTAGAGAATTTCATAATTATTTATTAGGATTATTTGAACAAACTTAAAAAGTACGAATGTACATTAGAGTTGTCATTTATATTCTTACAAAATATTACCACAAGTCTCGAGTATTTGATAAATTTCTGTACAATATTTAATAGAATTTTATTAATAAAATATTAATTATTTTAATAAATATACCTTAAAGAAATAATGTCTACACTAACCAATGCTAATTTAACACCCTTCGAACAAGTGTTTATACAATTTTGTCACCGATTGTATACATGCCTGTGTAGGTGGATACGCACGTGCTTACCCGTTCCCTTCTCCCTCTCTCCTTTTTTTACTTATTATTTTTATTCTCTCTCTTTCTCTCTCTTTCTCTCTCGTTTTTTTCTGTCGTCTACAGCCCCCGCATGCGTTTGTCATAGCGCCGATCGTTTGCACGGCACACGTTACACGCGTGGCTTTTAATGACCGTCGTTGTTCAAAGCCAGAGAGAAGGTAACCGACCGGACGAAGGTAATCGAGACATCGAACGTGTAAAAGGAGCTCTCGTACCACTTAATGGCCGATGATGAAGTATGCAACCAAGAGAAATAGGTGAAATTTATTACCCTATTCGCGAAAGATCTCAATTCGTTTCCCTACTCGAATAGAACGAAAAAAGAAAGACAAAACCAAATAATATTTAACAATATTAATTTTATATATAATTTTATATAATTTCGTTCAATCGATAAATCATTTATCATTCGATTTTCAATCAAACACAATCAATTAGGAAAAATAGGTTATCCGATAGAGAAAAAGGAACAAAAAAAATAATATTATCAACTCTGCATTAATTATTATTCAGTAAATCGTTTACTCGTAAATCATGTAATTTCTTTTTTTACTTCTTGTACAATTATCATGCCAAGTTCAGTTTAAACATCATCGTATTGAAATACCAAGCGGTTGGAAATGGGCATCGACGTTATCAGCAAGTTCGATCACGTTTTACCCTTCTTTTGCGATCAACGATTATACCAACGTGTACGTTTTCATTATTAAAAGATAAAAATTAAAGTGAGAGAAAGAGAGATAAATAGTTCGAGATAAATAGTAACACGATAAGAAGGTATTTCCCTTCGGGGCCCGTAAAAATTGTTATTCGGATTTAGTACGAATTCGAATTGAATTTTCTTTCAGTTGGTAATACGATTACGTAACTCTACTAGCACGAATCTCGCGTTCCTAGGTCGAATCCATCGAGCTACCAAAAATTTGGCCTACATCGTGGCACACAAAAGGTGGTGGTCGGGGGAAAAGAGAGAGAGAGAGAGTCGTAATTTATTTTGCGAAAAGAGTCAATAACGAAAATAAGCACCATCCCTATTTCCTCCACCCTCTTCTTCTCATTCACCACTCCAGTTAGCAAACTTTCAGTCGAGATCGCCAACAGTCAGATTTCGGTCGAACACATTTCGCGAAAATGCTTTTTGCAAACTTTTCAATCCTACCGGTCGCATACCACAAAATTTTTTTTTTTAAATAGAAAGTTCTTACAATGCGAAATTTGTTTCGTCTAATTCGAAGGGCTCACACGATTTGTCAACGTGGTCAAATAAATAATTCGCCTACTTTCTCGAATGGGGAACATTGTAAATCGGTGTATCGCGTGTTGGTTGGTTGCTTGACATATTTCTTGCTCTATTTTTTTAATCTCCATTCACGAGGACATTACAATAGGATTACGAATTAAACGAGGTTTCCTTATATAATTGAACAATTTCTTTGAAATAATTTATGGAAGAGAGACATAGATAGAGAGAGAGAGAGAGAGAGAAAGGTGGAGATCAATTGATTATGGGAATAGGTATGGCTGAGAAATAATCATGCATTATTACTTTAGGCGATGAAAGAGAGCTCCGACTCAGCGAGGCAAGTTTCAAACGAGTGGCTGCACTACTCCGGCGGGTTCCGGAATTTACTATAGCTACTGCTCTACGCCAGGAGGAGGCCAATTCCGGGACGATAGTCGCCTTTTCACACGGGAACAATAGGTACGGAAACTTGGCTAAATCCTACATTTTCATTAATCAATTTAATAGAACGTTTTAGATGATCAATATCAAAATCTAATTAAACTTTCGTTCCTTCATTGTTATCGGTTTATTATCATCAAGCTAACGTTTACGATTCTAAAGATGACAATAATAATAATAATAATAATAATAATAATAATAATAATAAAAAGAAGAAGACAGTAGATAACTTCGAAAAAAGTTACTGTGTCAATTGTTGATCCATGTACCACTTGAAGAACAAACACTTAACCCCAAAGTAGTTGGTAGTTGGTAGTGTTGGCACGCGAGTAGGATAAGATAGTAGTCTAGTCGTTTTGACCTGGTCTGACACAAATTGGACACGTAGTAGGTATACGCGTGTAGGCATCACGTGGCAATTAAAACGCTCTACTTGCGATCTAGGCAAGCCAACAACCGTCGCGGACCACTCGACCACCGAAACGTGACTGTTGATTCGATACAATTTGCGTAAATAAATTCTGGCGATTTCTAGTATACTCCTTGACACAATAACTCGACATTCTTCTTATTTAAACAACTCATTAATTTTACATTTCATTTTACTGAATTTCATTTTAGAATTTCGTTATGATAAGTAGATGAGGAAGATGTGGTATCAGACATCTGAAACAATATTTTCCTTCTTACTGTTTTTCAGAGATATTTGAAGCTGACAAAACAGCTGATTTGTTATCAGGTATCTGAACGATAATTTCCTTTTTGTTGTTGTTGTTTTCTGACAGATATTTGGAGCTGCAGAGCAGCGGACGCAAAGATGAACTTCGACTTCATTATGTATCACGCCTAGACGGTAACGTCCACGTCGAGGCATTTCCTTTTCGATTGGCCGATGGAGCCTGGCATAGGGTTGCCATGAGTATAAGCGGCTCGCAGGTCGAGCTACTCGTCGATTGTCATTCAATCTACAGGCGACTCATCATAACCGGCCCGCCGGACACGAATTTCACCCAACCGCAGCTACAACTTTGGGTTGGACAGAGAAATGCTAGGCATTTTCTATTCAAGGTAAAATTGTGAGATCAATGTGATATTTGTTTACAACAACAACGACAAACGAACGATCCAAAATATTATACAATCTAATATGATCCTTGTCAAATCTACGAGAAAGTTGTAATTAATACTTGGAAGATCCTATTGTCATCACTCGACTGAGAAAGCTATTCTCTGCGATTTTCGCGGCACAGGGTGCTTTGCAGGACGTCATGCTGATACCAGGACCCCATGGATATCTATCGCAATGTCCTAGGCTCGACTCGGCCTGCCCTACCTGCGGACAGTTTTCCTTACTTCAGAATACCGTAGAGAGGCTGATGATCGATTACAGGAACTTGCAAGAAAGGGTTAGTAGTAAAAACCTGTCATTTCTATTTTCTTTGTTTTTGTTTTAAATTTTCAATGAATTCGCTTATCGACATCCTTCCTTTCAGCTAGCCGTTGCAGAGAACAGAATAAGCAAGGTAGAAGAGTGCGAGTGCCAAAAATCGTGCAGAATCAATGGTACCATTCACGAGGACGGTGCAACCTGGGAAAAAGGTTGCCAACAGTGTTCTTGCATACACGGTGAAATCGAGTGTAGACCTACACCATGTGCTCCCGTCCCTTGTAAATATCCAGTCATTCCTCCGGGACAATGTTGCTCGATTTGCTTGAGTGAGTTTTACTCTTCTTAGAAGTTTATGTTGTTTTTTTTTGTCAAATACAATTTATCGACACACAACTACATTCGTGTATTTCCGATTCAACAGAACAATGTTATCTGCACGGTATTATCTACGATCACGGGGAGAAGGTATCACCTAAGCAGTGCGTAGAATGCGATTGCTACGACGGTAGTTTCACCTGTCAAAGGTTCGACACAGAAACCAGATGTCCACCACTGCCTTGTCCGCCCAGTGAACAAATCAGCGTTGCTGAGGAATGTTGCAAGTTCTGCCCAGGTAGAAACAATCGTCTATAAGAAAATATTTTTATTAAAAAATGACTCTTTTTGCAGTAACTTTTGCGGAGTAAAAAATAATAATCGCGTGTGTTACTTGATCAAAAATTGATCAAAAAGAAAAAAAAAGAAAAGAAATAGTAGAAACCATTTGGAATGCATTTAAAATTAAACATATTAACAAACTTTCCACCCTCTTTTTCCCGCACGTCAATCATTCATTAAACCCCCTCCCTCTAATGAAATCTTTAACCACCTCTTCATCTGCCTTGGCTAATCCAATTATAATCAGGGGTGGACTACTGCGCGAAGGGCCACAAGTGTCACGCTAACGCGTCCTGCCTGAATCTTCAGACGACCTACGCCTGCCACTGCGATATCGGTTTCCAGGGGGATGGTCATAACTGTCACGGTACCTAACGCTCTTCTCTCTAACTTACTCGCATGTCAAATCTAGCGGAAACGATACGTCGATATATATATATCAACATTAACCCCATTTCCATTATAACGTTCTAACATTTTACTAATGTTCGACGATCTAACGAATAACAAGGAAACCATTTTGCATGAGATCCATTAAACGAATAATATACATCGATCTGTTCCTAATACTTTTGAAATATCATGAATACTAATACATCTGTGATCTCCGAACCAACACGAAATGTCACGAACGCGTGTCTGTTAGACGAAAATCGGAAGAGGGGTTAATGCCTTGGGCAATAAAAAAATAAAGAAAAAATACACACGCGCACATACTACACCACACATCAATGAATCATCGTCTAGACTCGCATATGATAACGAGATATGAATCTTGAGTTATATTCGACAAGGTAAAATAGAGCAAAGTTCTAAGGGTCTACGTTAGTTGTACTTTCGTTTACCCTATTTAGACGTGGACGAGTGTAAGCAACAAGGTGGATCCGAGGGTCATCATTGCAACGCCAATACCAGATGCGTCAACGTTATCGGTTCTTATACGTGCGAATGTCTTCCCGGTTATCACAGAGTCGACAAGTTCAATTGCGCCGAATTGGACGAATGCGTTACCGGACATCACACGTGCGACGAGCACGCTACATGCGTTAACACTGCCGGCAGTTACTACTGCGTTTGCGAGGACGGTTATACCGGGGATGGGCACACGTGTAAACGTAAAGTATCTCTTCTGTTTTGAAAGAAGAAAACAATGAAAACACATTTTGTCGAGTGTAATCGATATTATTTGATTATCTTACTTTCGTAGCAATTTGCAATCAAACTTGCCAAAACGGCGGTGAATGCGTTGCACCGAGTCGTTGTTCTTGCCGAAGAGGATACATCGGCAACAGCTGCGAACTCGACTTGGACGAATGTGCAAGCGATCTTCACAGATGTCATCAATCATCCAGCTGCTTCAATATGCCCGGTTGGTATTATTGTCGCTGTAAACCTGGATACAGAAGCGCTTTACATGACAGCACGCAGGGTACACAATGTCTCGACATCGATGAATGCAACGACGAAACTATCGAGAGGAGTCACACGTGTCATCCTACCGCGAAATGCATCAACACCGAGGGTGGGTACGCGTGTGCATGTCCAAGGGAGGACAACGACACAGAGAAAGAATGTAGACTAAGTGAGTTGTTATTTATTTTCTAATAAATATAACGCTCGAAATATTTTTTATCCGATTTATATATATATTACATTTAACGAAAATTAATCCTATTTTCCATAGGTTGTATGTTCGAGAATAGAGAAGTTGCTAACGGCGATACCCTGGCACCAGCGGGCAATCCTTGCAGACGTTGCACTTGCAACAACGGTGTTATCACCTGCAGAGATCCAACATGCGATTGCAGTATACCTGGCAGTCGTAAAGACAAATGTTGTCCGCAGTGCGATCCGACGGCATCCTGCAGACACCAAGAGCTTCATCATTTGATTTTTAGAAGCGGGGAACGTTGGATATACCAGTGTCAGACTTGCGAGTGCCTGGTAATTCAAATAAATAGCCCGAAGAAAATATCAAATATCAATATTTTTAAGATTACAACGCTAAACATAACATTAACAACACAATAATTCTTAACTTCTATCTCTAACAAGATATAATCGTTAATTTTAATTTCAGTACGGCGAGATCGATTGCTGGCAAATGGAGTGTCCACCGGTTACCTGTTCGAATCCAGTTACCGAAGATGGCGACTGTTGTCCTCGTTGCGAGGACGATCCTTGCGCTCGCGAGGACGCCTTGAACGGTACATCATTGTCATCGATTCCTAGTCATCCAAGGCCGTGCAGTTACGCTGGTATTATCCATGACAGTGGCAGCTCTTGGCAGGATCCCCATGACAAATGCACCACGTGCGAGTGTAAGGTAAGGAGGAGGAGGATCAGCCAAGATCAACTCCGAGGAACGAATAATCCGATAGTCGGTACTTTTCCCGTGCGATAATCGAACGAATAAAGGCTAGGATTTAGGGGGTTTGAGGAGGGGGGGTGTGAGGGTATTTAATTAATAATAATATTGAGAGAGGAGAAGATTTTCATTCGAGGACTCTCAGGAGAATCTCCTCGAGGACATCTTTCACGAATATAAATATCAATGAGAACGGTTTTCAATTTGCATACACTTATTATCATACTATTAAATAAATTCAATCGTCGTCCTCTCGGTGATCTATCTTTCATCTTTATCTATTTATCTTTATCTCCCTCTTTCTCTGTATTTTTCTCTTTCTTTCTCATCATCTTTGCTCGATCCTTCTCCTCTCTCTCTCTCTCTCTCTCTGTCTCTCTCTCTGTCTGTCTCTCTTTCTCTTTCACTCTCTCTCTCTTTCTTTCTTACTTTCATTCTCTCTTTCTTCTATCTATTATCTATCTCTGTCTCTTTCGAACTCAAGAGCCTCAAGGTCAGTAAATGGAAAAATGTCACATCGCTTAGATCGATTTAACTGTGGGTTCTTTCATCTGCCTACTTCAGTTACGCTCGCTGTAATATAAAAAACATATATATATATATACAGTTACATATACAGTTACATATATGTATATATGTGAACGGTGTATTACCAGTTGCTATGCGCCAGGCATACTTCATCTCATCGCATAACATATTTTATATTTACATGAATAACACGTGTATTTACGTGGCGGATCGGTATGATTAAAAATATTCATTTATATGTGTACGCAACCTATCTTTTTTTTCTAATTATTTTATTAGAAACATTAATAAAATGTTTTTACTTTATCCAGGTGAGATGTTTGCTTTCAATGTGCTAAAAAATTAAATTAAGAAAATTTCATCATTCGCAGCAGCTTAATTATTTTGGTGTAAACTAACAGAGAGAGAGTAACATAATTAATAAACTGCGGATTTTTATTCAAAAAATATGCAAGAGAGATATGCAGAACGCGTGGTAGGTGTTCTTCTTTTTTTTTTTTTGAAGATAAATTATTATTTGTTCGAAACAATGAATTATTTCTTAACGAAATTTTTACTAACGATATTCTTTTTTCTTTCGATAATTAAACTCGTATCAGCTTATTTACGAATGAAAATACCACATAAATTATTCACTGAATTATGCCGAAAAGAATGAAAACTAATAAACGAAGACAGATATGTATAAAATATAATATATAAGAATTATATAAACCATTCGTGATATAAAACTATGCAAATTTATAAAAAAGAAAAATCCGCAGTCCATATAATAATAATAATTAATTATATAATTGTAAATTTCATTTCCGCCACGTGATACAAACATTGTTCTCACACACAGACACGAGCATTAAAAACCTCATCGTTTTCTCATTCTTTCCCCTCTCTCTGTCTATTCTTTTCGAAAAAAAAAATCTTTCTCTATCTCGTTCTATTTTACTTTCAATTTCTATCTCAAGTACTTTTTTTCTTTAACAATTTGTTTCTAATCAATTAATTTATTACTTAATTTATCGTCAGTAGAATAGTCCTCGTGTAACGCAAGAGACGTACTGACTAATCTTCTTATCTCTCTCTCTCTCTCTCTCTCTCTCTCTCTCTCTTACTCTCTCTTTATCTTTTCTCTCTCTCTCTCTATCTTTTTTTTTTCTTAGCCTTCGTTATGCCATTTACTAATTTTTTACATTTTTTTTTTCTGCGATGTGTATAACGCGAATCGAGTTTGCTATACGCTGAAAATAATCTAAATAATTTTTATTCAAACGCCGAGAGAAGGGACTAATTAAAAAATATAGAAATATAATAAATATCTTTCGCAGATATGATAACTATGATTGGTAACGATAGATTGAAGAAAGAAAAATAAACAAATTAATAAAATAAATTAGAAAAGGTCTTTTCTCGCGGCGTGTGGGGCCCACCCTTCTTTTTTCGTCGCGCTAGTATTTGTTATGTGATATCTTCTCGGCTGTATTATTATTATTATTATTATTTATTATTATTATTATTATTATTATTATTATTATTATTATTATAATTATTATATTTAATATTATTATATTATTATTATTATTATTGTTATCATTATTAATATTCATATGACTATTGATTTATCGCTGTTAATGATTTATTTGCCACATATTTACTTATGGCGTTTTTTAACCGCAATTAATATCCAACAAACGGTGATGAAATCCTTATAAAGCTAGCCTGAAATAAACTAGACGCCTATTTTTCTATGTATATTTTTTTTCTATATATCTATACGTATATATATATACATATTTTTTTTATTTATTTTCCATCTATTTTTCTATTTCTATTTTACGTTGCCTGTCTCGCTCGTAGACGGTGTTCGTTTCATGAAACAAAAAAAATTGTAAGAAATAAATAAACATTAATAATAATAATAATAATAATAATAATAATAGTGTAAACACATTAGATACAGAAGGAACGAACACGGTTCACGTATGCGAATTAATATCTCGGATCGATAATGACACGATCGTGAGAGGTACGCGTGCAATACAAAAATAAAAACATTAAGCTGTCTTTTTGTTTTAAAACAAGTAACTTTGACAAAAAAAAATTCGTTCGCTCGCTTTTTTTATTCTCGAGGCTTTTATTATATCTCCAAACGTTGTGTGGTCTTGTACGATACGGCAATTTACTTTGACAATTTATAGAAAAAGAGAAGAAAATTTTGGAACGTAATTTAAAGATTAATAAAAAGAAAGGAACAAAAAAACAAATGATAACGATGAATTAATTTTTGATTATTTGTCTCTCGTACTGGTCTACAAACGAACACGCGTTCGCGTGTGCTTTTCGGGGTCGGCCCTGCATGGATCATCTCTTAGCGAATACTTTCTTGCCTGATATAATCGAAAAGAAAGAAAATCAAAAAGGACTCGACCTTTTGATTCTTAGCGATCGACCGTTGTCAAGCATGACCTTGAAAACCATATCTCCGATGATCCTCTATTCTTAATATCGATCATCCTACAAACACAAACGATACATCTCTTTGTTATTAAAACCAAATCACACAAAAGAATATTTTGTAATATCCAAAGTAAACGAAAAATTGCTAGAAACAAAAAGGGTATGATCGATAATAGGAAGAATAATCTGGGAGGATCTTTGAGGATATGTGTGGCAGGGATTTGGAGTAAAACAAAATTGAATTAATTGAAATAACATTTTAATGAATGAATGAAATAATATAATGATGATGATGATGATGATGATGATGATGATGATGATGAAACTAATCTAAATTTGTATTATGCCCGTTAACCACCATATCATGCTGTAAAAAAAAAAAAAATTAATCCCATAACCTTTTGCCCGTGATGACTAACCTGATAGCCTAACGATGGGTATCCTTGCAGGTGCCGTACTGCGCCCAATTGGTGAGCAATAGCGCGTGTTGTGTGCATCGGTAATCACGTCACTTCTACCTCACCTATAATCTACCTGCCTCTCTATATCTTCTGTCTCTTTTCTATCTATATACCTTTAATATAAATATACATATATTTATATATATACATATTTAAACATACATACATATATGTATATGTATATGTATATATACTCTTTGTTGGTTTTTTTGGAACTCTATTAGTTAAACTATCTACTACCACGACCAAACGAGCTCGAGTGCTTAGTTATTAAAAAAAGCAAAAAAAAAAAACACGAAAAGAAAAGAAAAGAAAAGAAAAAAGTAACAACTGCCTGCTTAATTATCAAAATCGATTATTATCATCGATCGATTGCTCGATTTTTTCTTGCTCGACTTTTTTACTTTGCTCGTTTTAAATATATCTTTATATAGTTTTTGTATTTCATTTTTAATCTTTAGTTTCTTTTTTTTCTATTTTTTTCTTTTAATCTTATTGCATTTTTGATTTTTTATTCTTCTATCCTAGTAACCATCTAAAATAGAATTTTCTTTTAATCTTTCCATAACATCCCTTTCCAGTTTCTTACCTCACTCTGTTTACTCTCTCACACAATCTCTCTCTCTCTCTCTCTCTATCTCTCTTTTAATTTCTCTACTTCTTCTACTACTTCTACTACTTCTTCTATCTCAGCCTGCCTTTTTCCCCAAGTCTTACAAAAATTCGTACTAATTATATTTAGAGGACTCTCGTCGATCGCCGCACGCTGATCACCAAGCTTCCTTGTCTCGAGAGAGACTCGCGAGCACGCAGCATGATCTTTCGTTGCGTTTCCACGAGAGTGTTCTCGACCGTGACGTCATCTTCTAGTTGACTATTCCCTTTTTTTATAATAATTTTACTTATCTTTCGTTCCAGCAATATATATAACACTATGCAAAACATTATAACAAACAGTATCCAAAAATGTTATTTTCGGTTACTGTGACGCATATAAAATTCATTTCTATTTTATTTAATTATTATTAATTATTATTATTATTATTAAAAATTTTCTTTTGGTAATTTTAACACTTAGAAATCCGACATTAGTCCAATACATTTATTCGTGACAATTATTTTGATGTCCAACCTCGTATATGGCATAGTGTTATAATTAATTAAATTCTATGAACAATTTTAAGTTAAATTTAGTTTAATTAATCAGAAATGAATGAAAGAAATGATCGATCTGTCGAGAACGAGAGGATGGGACCCTGTCTCTCGTGCAATGGTTAGAACTCTTTGCACGTGGTTTTCAAAATTTGCATGCACCTACGTATATCTAATCGTTCAATGACTATTTTCTATATTACCTTCTAAAAAAAAAAAAATAAAAAAAGATTATCATCCTACCTTTAATAATAACTTAATCCAAATACCCTTTTTCTCTTTCTCTTTCTCTTTCTCACCCAAATGACTTCCAACCCCCTACCCCTCTCTCGGATCGCACAACTTCGACACATTATTATTGTCTTATTGGTATTAAAGCGAATGATGATTGGGGGTTTTAAACGGGGGTATCCCCGTTCACGTTTTTTCTCTTTCCCCCCTTCATATCGTTTTTTTTGTATCTCGTTATGGTCGTTTGCAGCGCACGAAGGAGGAGAGACTATTACACAAACTTGTACACGTATTTTACTTACACACAAGCACACAGACTGCATCTTGAAAATACGTTTTCTTTATCATCTTTTTTTTCTTGGTTGTGTTGTCTTTTATCTATTTCTTTCTATCTTTCTTGAATTTTAATTTTTATTTATATTATTTATTTATTTAACAGTTTATCGTTATTGTTCGATTTTTGTTGTTTACACTCGAGAGCCTCTCTTGCACCTTCCTCTGATTTGCATTCGAGATTTGATAGACGCACCAAAAGTCTTTTTCTATCTATCTTTCTATCTATCTATCTCTCTCTTTCTTTCTCTCTCTCTTTCTCTCTCTCTCTCTTTCTCTCTTTCTCTCTCTCTCTATCTTTCTATCTCTGTCGATAAACTCGTGTACCGATTCTGGCGAGTTTGATATTTATTTTAAATTGATCACGAATATGTATTAAAACCATCATAGATATTATCGTTTACCTTTTAATTCAACTCGTTGATGTTATTGATATTTTATTAATACAATTTATTCCTAATTATTGCAAAATTGCCAGGATCGTGGCTGAGCGTAGTGAGAACTTTAGAGATCTGTCTTTGCGGTCTCGAGAAACATATTATGGAAATTCATTGTTTTGTTACCTTCCCCCGCCACACCCCCCTTTCAGCCCCAGCCCCTCGCTCTCGAATGTCAGCATGATTGTCATTACGATTATTGTATTGTGATCGTTTTTTCTTTTATTTTTATTTTTTTTTAATCTTCTTCTTTGGAACGTGTCCTTCTCTTTGATTGACGATAATAAAAAAAAAAAAAAGAGTAAGAGGAGGAAGGGTTGATTAATCGGAGCTGCGCTGCCACTACGGGGGCTAGGACGTTCAGCGAGGAAATTATAATGATTGGACGACGGATACAAATCGATTGTTTAGATCTTTTAAAACCCTTGATCCACGGCGGAATGAAGTGGTATTGTTTATAGAGAAACAATGAATTGCATACTATGTTGTACGAGTACCTATTGTTCTTTCATCTTTCGAAAAGATACGAAGAGTTTATTGAAGAAAAATTATAATATCTTATTTCTTATTCGTATATTAACATACTAAATGAATAAAATAAAATAAAATATTCCAATAATGAAATTTTGTTCAAATTATTGTGGTCTCTGGTCAAAAACTCGAATGACCGATTGACTCTTCGTCTCTTGAAAGATGAAAGTATTGAAAAGAAAAAAATAAAATGAAAAAGACAGGCGCACACACGACACACAAACCACACAGCCACGAAAAAGTCACGTACACCCACTCACATACACACATACTCACACACACATACACAGAAATACACAAATGCACAAAAAAAAAAGAAAGAAGAAAAGTCGGAGTATATATAGATTAGTTTCCTTCCGCCGTGGTCCTAACCCGAGAACGAACGAAACTCTCCGCAGGACGGGCAGCTATGCTGCAGCTACGATTACGGCTGCGCTGGCGATTTGGGCTACGAGCAACAGCAACATCCTACAATCGGTGCTCCTGAGTCTCTCGTACAGCCTCTATCGGACTCTACGAGGTGGTCGTTGGTCGAGGGTACACAGGAAGCAGTTGTATCAGCGGTCACAACAAGGGCCTATCACCAGCTCGAGTCTGTGTCATCCACCTCAGCTCCCTCCTATTCTTCTTCATCCTCGTCATCGACATCGGGAAGTTCATCAGGCACAGGTAGAAAGGCAGTTTACCTCGCCAGTTCCAGACAACAACTCGTCCAGTCGCGAGACGATCGTCGGGCCCGAGTCTTCGAACATCATCAACAACAACAGCAACAGCAGCAGCAGCAGCAGCAGCAGCAGCAGTTGCAGCAGCAACAACAACAACAACGAGCAACAACGACATCGTCGTCGTCGACGACAAGGAGTCAACAGGGCTTCGGCGGAACGACGACGTCGTCGACGGTGTCGGCACCGCGAGGTACGACCTCGACCTCGACGACGCCGACGACGAAGAACGGTTCTTCGTTTACGGGAATCGGTAGTAGAAAGGACCGAAACGATGATTTCGATCACGACTGTGCTAAAACAACTCGCCACCGAACGGCGTCGACCTATTCCTCTTCAGCATCCACCTCCTCCTCTTCCCCCTCCTCCTCATCATCATCATTATCATCGTCATCGTCAATATCCTCGAGCTCATACCCCAGCTCATCCACATCCTCAGACTCTTCTTCCAGCAATTCGACATCAACTGCGGCAGCAACTGCAACAGCAACAGCAGCATCCTCGACCGTCACGTTGCTCGTCCAATCCTCGTCAACGATCAACGAGTACTCGACGTATCCCACGAAAACAACGTCAAACGGTTCGATCAAAGGATCAAACGAAACTGTTCCTTCCCCTCCTCCTTCTAATCATCGTGCTGTTGGCAGCAACGTTGCTACCGATCCTGGTTCTCCTAAGGTTACTACCGGTGACGTTGCTTCTAGGGATCGTCGATCCTCCTCTTCGTTACCGTCGGTTGGACGCCGTCGCAAGGACGACAAGGACGAGTCCGTTTTACGCGGTAGCCCAACTTGAAGGACCTGAATCTCTAGGAAGCTAGAAAAGAGATATATATATATATATAAATATATATATAAATATATATATGATCGTCGAGATGTTCGGTAAGGCATTCATTCCACTGGACGTGTAAGGATTTATTTGAATCAAAAAACAAAATAAAAAAAAATACAAAATAATAAACGGGGAGGGAAGATGGAGATCGTTGACCGAAACGTTTGCGTCAGGCCTGATATAACACGACGATTACAATAACGCGTTAGCGAATGAGATAAAAGGTAGATAAAAGAGTGAGAGAGAGAGAGAGAGAGAGGAAAGTAAACGAAGAGAAACGTACGAAATGTCCCAAGAAAAAGAAAATGGGAAACGTCGAGCCAAAAAAGTGTGGTCAGGATAGAAATTCCAGGAGTCGAGAGGTTGCCTTAGTGCTTCCCGAATTCGCAGATTCCTATTTTCCAGGATCGATTCGAGTTCGCTGGCTTTCTCCCTCCTTTATTACTATTCCGAATTTCCCTTCGTCCCTCCCCCATCCAGCCCTTATATCCTCACCACCACGACCTTAGAAGAAAAGATATAAAAAAAAAATAGTAACGTGGATCGAGCACAGGAGCTTTAGCCGAGCCAATATTTCGATGAGCTTTCAAATTGGAAGAGCTTTCGTCTAAGGACTCGCTTATCATTGTGATTGTAAGTTTTCTAATTGATATTAACCGACAAATGGCGAATCTAATACGAAGTATCATTTTAATCGTAAATATATGTATTTAAAATGATATCGAACGAGAGATGATAAATGAGGATAAGAAGCTAGCTGTATAAAATGAAGAAAGGAAAAAAAGAAAAAACAAAAAGAGGAAAACAATTAATCACACGCAGTTTCTCCGTCTTATTTCGGCGTAATTTTTTCATCGACACTGGTAGCGCACAATATTTGGGCCTTATAATGAATATAAAATTCAATTTTTCCCGCTGATTCTACGATTCTCTTAGCGATACGAGGAAGGATGAGCTAATATAATAAATAAATTATATATGTACTCGCATATACAAATATATATACATACAAAGGAACATGATACATATAAAACAAACATACATACATACACACGTACATACGTAAACGATAATTCTTTCTCATTTGAGCTGTTAGAAGAACGAGAGTAAGCGGGTATATTTAATATAACCCAATAAAATCTATCCAACTCCCTCATCCCTCCTCATTTGTTCGTCAACATTTTTGGAATACATTGAAACTTCAATACAAAGAAAGATAAAAAGATAAAAACTAACGAACGAACAAAGAGTGTTTACACATTTTATTGGTCTACTCTGTAGAACATATATAAATATATATGTGTATATATTTGTGTATCGTAAGGAAACAATAATTCGTGAGGATTATAGAAGAAGTGTTCTAGAAATATCAAAAGATTAGGTGTGTTTAAGTAACACTCCCAACCCCATTCTCTAACCTTTCCCCTGAGCGTGTATTACAATTGCATATTTATAAACTCCCGCGAGATATACATCGTAAATTGCAACAAAAAAAAGAAGATATATTCCGCTTAGGGTTTATATATATATATACATATGAGTGTGTGTGTGTGTGTGTATGTATATGTGTATATTCGATGATTTGTAGAAGAAGAAAGAGGGAGTAAGGAGATACGAGTATGAAACTTATTCGATGTTGATATATCCTTTAATTATTATTCTCGATCATTGTCGGGATCGAGGATTTGAAATATGGACGGTAATAAACGAGAGGTATATAACACACGATATATAGAAATAATATACATATACATACAAATATAAAAGATATATATGGAGTATCATTGTGTATGGATGATGATCGTTATAATAATTATATCATATCTCGCGACAATATACATTTATTTACGACAGGCTGATAAAAACCAAGGAGAATGACGAGGATGAAATCGAAGAAGAATAAAGAAAATATAATATAATAAAATAATATTAAAGTAAAATAAAATAATATAAAAGGAAGAGGTAAAGAGATAATAATAATGAGATAATAATTAAATCTCGGTGATCGTTTAAGCTAAATCGTGCTTGCGATTACGATTATATTTCGTATAGATATACGCTTTCGAGAAAGAAAATAAATAATTAATTAATTAATAAGAGTATTGGAAACGAGTAATCGGGAAGCAAAGAAGGAAAAACGGGAGAGTAACAGAAAAAAATACGCCACCCACCCAAAAAAAAAGAAAATTAAGAGAAGAGAAAGAAATAATTAAGTATGAGTAAATGAAGAATAAAAAAGGTAACGAAATATCGATCGTATCAAAGATTAGAGTAATTAATTATATTTTGTTTTAATGTATGATTCTACAACGACGATGACAGACGACCACAACGACTACGATAAATTTACACATATGACGATGTAACGAAACATACAACACGAATCCAAAAGCTTTAGCTCGATCCACAATGTAATAGTACTCGCCTTCGAGAAAATTTGACGACAAATTACGGCGAAGCGAAAAGTCGACCATTATTAATCATCCTATTATTATTATACTTTTTATTTTTATTTAACAAAATAATTTATTGTTCATTCCTTCGTGATTGCCTAATACGTATTACGTAAACTTAATCGAGGCCTAACACGCAAACCAGCAAGCACGAAGATTTTAATTGAAGAAAGTATGAGAATCTACGATACAACGACACGTTACTGATATAAAATAAAATAAAAAACTAAAGAGAAACAGAATGGCCTAGGAAAAAAAAATAGAAAATAGAAAAACGAGAAATGCGTGATTACAAAAAAAAAAAATAGAAGAAAAGGGAGAAAGATTTTATTTACGAGAGTCGTCGACATGTTCAACCACTTTTCTCTTCGCCGATCGGAAAGATCTTCTTTTCCCAACCTCCCAACCCCCATCTTCCTTTCCTCGCAATTTACTTTATTCCCAAAATGCCATTCCGACCAGCTCGAAAAATTCACGATTACCGCGAATGCACTTACCCAACTACCCGTTGCTACCAACCAACCCCTAAGTCACTTCCCTCGCACTCCATCTGATCCCTCTCAACCTCTTCTACCGTTGAAAGAGAGTTAATTAATTAATTAATATTAATAATAATAATAATAAAATAATAATAAAATAATAATAATTATAATAATAATTATAATAATAATTATAATAATTATAATAATAATATAATAATAATAATAATAATAATAATAATTATCAACGTGTGACATACCGGACGATGAACGTGCCGGCTCGTTCGATGATCGATATTCTGTTTTATCTTCGCTCGACCCAACACGACCACTAAGAGACAACATTCCTTCTTGACTTTAAACGATAAGTAGGCACTAATGAGAGAAACATATATGAATATATAAATTTAACGAAGAATTAAAGAATAAAAGAAAAAAAATAATAATAAATAATAATAATAATAATAATAATAATAATAATAATAATAAACCTTAAAAAATAATTAAAAAGATAAAAAAAAAATGATAAAAAATAAACAAGGTATATATGTATGATTATAATGCGTACGTAAAGAAATAATAAGAAAAAAAAAAATAATAATAATAATAAATAAAATATTAAAAAAATTAATTACAAGATTATACATGAGGACAGACGGATGTATACATTAAATTACGTTACGTTACATTACGTTACATTGTACGCACTCGTAAACATATATACACACATACATACACACATACATACACACACACACACACATGGCGATATCATCGTACATAATAAAAAGAATTTAACAGAATATATATATATTATAACAAACAAAGAAAATAACGAAGGAGATATTTAAAGACGTGTGTATGCTCGTGTGAAGTTTATTTGAATAAAAATATTGTTAAAAATCTATTGCAAAAGTAACGTTATAGAATAATGTTTCATAGTGCAATAAGAATTGTATCGTTTATTGTAATTTCTTTTATTTGTAATCTCCTTGCGTTAATTACCATAGATCCACTCCACCCCCCTCTACTCCGATTGGGATAATTTATTTAAGAGAGATTATAAGGAAATTAAACGAAGAAAGAAATAGGATTATTTTTATATTAACTTTTTGTTCTTTAGTTTGCCTACAACACATACAAACATACACGTAAACGTGACTTTTGCGATATAGAAAATAATTTCACGCGAGCAAAATAAAATGTAACGCTCCTCTCTCGATTGAAACGAAGGAAAAATTGAACGAATTAAATCTGACGTATCATATATGATTGAAAATATAAAATAACAACGTGATCAAAAGATTAATAGATGAAAGAAAAGAAATAAGAAAGAGCTTTATAGCTAATAAATGAAATAATAAATCAATCTCTCTGTCGCCTTAAGTATTTCGTACATATATACATATATATATAAATATACATACAAGCATACGTACATACATACATACAATACTGCAATACATAAATGCATACATATATAGCCTCGGGCGAACCGAAAAAAGAGAGAGAGAGAAAAAGAGAGAGAGAGAAAATAAAGATAAAACACACAGGCCAGAATAAAAAGCAGAAATGAAATGAAATAAAAATAAAAATAAAAATAAAATAAAAATAAAAATAAAAACATTAATAAACGATTATTAATAACGCTGTTGCTCTGATTGTATATAGTCTTGTAATGTTATAGTATCCTATTAGGAGGGCCATATGTATGTATTATTATTAATATTAATGAATTATTAATTATTATTAATTCTTATTATATTATGAATTATCTTTATATAATTAATTATTATTGTCATCATTACCATTTTCGCATCTTGTCATCGATCATCATCGAGGAAACATTTTAATATCGCAATTGAAAACAAAAAAAAAGAAAAATAATATATCCCCTCAAGAAAGATTGTCGAAAAGTATTTCGTTGAGGGAAAGAATATTCAACGAAAGGTATACAAAAGAAAATAAACAATTTTTTTTCTTCTTTTTTTTTTAAAAAATAAAAATCCTTCAAACGAGAATGTTAATCGCGAATTTTGTGGGTGAATGAAAACGTGCATATTAAATATCCTGCCTTGAGTGTAATACGTGTGAATGTAATCGTACGAATTACCATATAACGTTCGTGTGTGTATGTAAGCATGTGTTGTGTATGGGTATGTTTGTTTTTGATCGCGAGTATATCTTACGTAAGAAACAAAAAATAAATAAAAAAATAGAGTATAAACAATTAAATTATATACAGATGATATATATATGAATATGACATACCGTATATATATTATTCGATATATCATGTAAGTATTATCAAAATGATGTTAGAATGAAATGAAAAGAAAGAGAGAGAAAGAGAGAGAGAGAGAGAGAGAGAGAAGACCGGAAAACCAATTATAGGAACTACAGAAAAAAAAGAAACTAAGGAACCACGATCGACGAATTTGTCTTTTTTTCTTTCTTAAACACTGAAACAAAAACGGCGGACGAAACGGAATAAGATCATTTGTTATTAATTATTATTTTTTATCCCCAAGCGTTGTTCAGGTAGGTAGATTAGATAAATAAATAAATAAATAAAATAGAGAGCTTAGAGATATAAATATTTCTAAGAGATGAGAGGAAAGTTGGAGGATCGAGGAGAGGTTTACCAGCATAAACGAAATGTTTCAATCGCGACGAGAGACTGGTCAGCCGAAATACGATGATGATGATGATGATGAAAAAACAATAAAAAGGAAATCCTTGTAATAATCCATTAGTTGATATTTTTAAAAAAAATATGAAAACGTTTGAGAGAAAGATGGGTGTCGATGGTATCAAAGAATTCAGGTGACTTTTTCTCGTAGTATTATCTAATGTTTAACGAATGAAAGTGGTGTGTGTAATTGTAATACGAGAGTACATTAATTGTTAATTAATATTTACCGAATGAGCGAGCAAGTGAGATAGAAATGTTACGAATGAGTTCATATACGTTAGAATTACTACTACTCAACAACAACAAGAACAAAATCATCTAACGTAAATAATATTAGCGATGCCTACGATTATTATACACCAAGGAATACTATTAGCTATTAATACTATTACAATTATCACTATTATTATTATTATTATTATGATTATTATTATTATGATAATTATTATTATTACTACCAGGAAATATACTAATTAATAACAAATAACTACTTACAAACAACTAAACGATAAACCAGTTAGATCAAATTAACGTAAAACTTCTTAAGAGATGAGATAAACAAGATTAAGAGTTTAAACTAATTACAGTTTGAAATTCCTTACTCTAATGAAAAAAAAAAAACAAAAAAAAACAAATCGTTGAATTACCGTTACTCTGTTTATTACCAATGACTATATTACTCTCTTAAATATAAATACATTAACAATATAAGGTATATTATCTACCTACATCGGCACTAAACTTAGTGCCTATTAGAAGTCAATTTGGTGACTTAATAGACGAAAGATTAGATGACAAGACTTCATTATTTTGATACTACTTTTTATTTCCAATTAAACCCGTTTCGTCCCGTCTAAAACAGATTCCTTCTTTTTATTTATTTTATTATTATTTTTCTTTAAACTACGAAGCTTCTCTCTTCGAGATAATATTAATTGTACGATTTAAAAAATATAAAAGAAGGAAGTAGGAGAGGAGTTATCTCGTTTATATGGAAAATAGAGAACAAAGTGTGTTCTGTCAAAATTAGGAAACAAAAAATTTAATTTTAATAATAATTCAAATTTTTTTCATGTATCACACGATATTATTATATATCCTTTGAATATATATATACTTAAAGAACCGATTAAATAATATTTATTCGTTAGAATACTAAATGGTACATATGTTAATGTAATTTAAAATCACGTTAACGTATCATCGATGATAAATTTCTTTATAATTTTTATTCAATTTATAAAAAAATCAACGATTCGTCATATGGAAGATTAAATAAAGAAAAGAAAAAATGAGAGAAAGAGAGAGAGAGAGAGAGAGAGAGAGAGAGAGAAACCAGAAACTAGTATCGCGACCAACACTGCCGTTTTTTGCAGTATTTCCAAATTTTTTCGCGAACGAGGATAAAGAGCAATAACGTTTTTCTCTTAGCGTATATTTAACAATTAGATATAGAGATTATAGTGTGAGTTACGAAGAGGTAACCACGATGAGTTATTAAAACGAGAAATAAATTAATAAATGGAAAATCTAAAAAAAAAAAGAAAATTTTTAGGAAGAAACTAGCGCAAGGAAAAATTTCCTGTCTTCTCTTCTTTCCACGAGGAATGATTTCGAATGAAAGATATAAAATAAACTCTCTAATTGAGGAGAGGGGGTTGACAGAGAGTGAAGGAGTGGGAAAGGAAAGAGGAAGAACGAGAGTTCAGTTTTATTTTCTAGTCAGCTTGTAAGAAATAAGGAAACCTGTTGCGTTGTCGATTTAGTCGATTTTTACGACACTATGAAAAGTAAGTAATTAAATAAAGATTTTTTTTTTAAGAATGAGAGAATGAGAGAGTGAGAGAGAGAGAGAGAGAGAATGCTTATATGCGATGATCGTGAACGGTAAAGTAGAATATGTGTCAACTGTGAGTGAGTGTATTTGTATGCGTGTGTGTATGTGTGCGTGTGTGAGAAGGCAGAGACGACAATTGCACGATTGCGATTATATCGATTAAATATATATATTCTTTATTATTAAATAATTAATTATTAGTTTTAACGAGAATTATTGTCATTATTTTTTTGACGATGATGATGATGATTTTTTGATTATTACTATTATTATTATTATTATTATTATTATTACGATTATAATTATTATTCTAATTTTGTCTTCTTTTTTTTCATCATCTCCTTCTTCTTCTTGTTCTTCTTCTTTTTATTATTATTATTGTAATTATTATCATTTATCAGTTATAATCGCTGCAGCCATATAATACCTTTGTAAATGAGAATCAAGACACTGACAGCTAGGAAAACAACTTAATAAATTGAAATTCTATTAACCCAAACGCGTTAGATGATCATTGAATAATCCCTGAGACAATAAATTGTCGCCGTAATTTTTTATACAAATTAGTTTCAACATTACTACAGTTGACCTTTAACATTGATATTATAATATGTTAAAACGTGTTATGGTTTCCTAATTAATTCTAATATGTTGAAACGTGTTATATTTTCGGCTCCAAAATTCATTTGATTCGTTATGATATTGCATCACGTTTATCTCGTCTCTTTCAAACTGATCGGCAATGAATTTATAACTTGTAAAAATTAATCTTACCTTGACTTGATTTTATTTCCCAAAATATTTTTATTACCAAAAAAGTGATTCGTGATGTAATTAAGCAATAATTGAATATCTTAAATCATAATATATTCTACTGTGTCAAAAAAAAATTAAACTGGAAAATGATTTAAACGTTTATTGATGATCGGGTATTTTATTATTGAAAATTAAATTCTCTGTGATGATAAATGTTGAAATTATTCGGTTAGTAACGAATATATCATTGATGAGAAAGATTAAAGGTCATTCACCATAATATTATTCAATCTTGAAGTCAACACACCATCTCTTCTTCTTCTGTAGCAGTTCCTACTGATGATGAATTAATTAAAAATATAATTTTGAAGATTAATCCCATCTATCAATATTGTCTCTCATGCAAAAAAGATTGGAAGGATGTCTTTTTATTAGGAGACCTGTTGGTCTCGTCTTATCCGAGTCACACTTACATAAAAAAAGAGGTTCTCTCTGTATTAAAAAATAAATCTAAATACTGTGATCCTGTTCTCATCAGTCAGGATTATTCTAAGGCTCAACAAGATCATCTAAGAACTTTAAAATTTTAATTGAAATTTTTAATGGACAAAATAGAAACCCGAATATGATTATTCAATTTATCAAAGATATCTCGATTATTACTTCAAGATCTTATCATAATAATAATTGATTTACTTACATTTATACGAACACACATATACATACTTCAACTTGACGAAACAAGTTCTATAAATAAATGAAATATTTACTTATAATACCAAGATATTAACTTTTGTGTTATATATATATATATGATAAATAGAATAATGTATAAATGTGAATATATATATTAGCATAAAGATTTTAAAGATAAAGTACAAGGTAGAACGACTATGAAATATACAAGTATGTTCCTTTTATGATAGGTTCTATTCTTTGCGAAGAGTCATGTTTTCAAACTTACTAAGGGTCAGATGTATTATTTTTGTCTTCTCTTTATGGATTTTTTTTTTCATTTTCTATAGGATATATAAATAAATAAATATTAAATGAAAATTGGAAATTTAAGTATATACAATAATACGATAACGATAATACATCTTTGCTTTGATTCGAACTATAAATTTTCTACGCGATGAATTATTTTCCATAGTTCTGCTGATTTCAACATTTTCATATATATGTTTTTTTTTTTTATAAGAAAATTTAATTAATCAAGAAAAAGAGGCTGCTAACATATGCTCTTTATGCTTTACGACATTAATATACATTTTCAAGTACAAATATAGATACTTCCATTTATATTTAAACACTATTTCGAATAATATTTTTCAATGTTTTTTGTTATAATCTTTAATCTGTATTACTTCTTGACTTCTTATAATTGTATTTTCTATTTTTGTATTAATGGGATTTTAACCTGTTAAATAAAATATAAAATAAATTTAAAATCACGAGAACGTGTGCTATTTTAAATAATTAAGTTGTCTGTTGTTAACTATTGTTTCAATTAAAAATACAAATTAAACGAATCTTTGATAACGTAAAATCCATTTACAATGACTTAGAGAAAAAAACAAGAATTTTCCAATTAACCTTATGAGTAACGTCAGTTTCAATAGAAAAAAGTAATAATAATTTTTTTTTTAAGTACTTTCATTGCGGTCAAATATTTTTTACCGACTCATTTCCATTTAAATTAGAATTCATGATACCGCAATACGGATAAGATTATGTTGTCGTCTATCGTGACGAATCGTTTAGATTAACAAATTACTTCCTCATAATATGTTTAACTCTTGAAATATATTTTGTACAGTAATAATTTTACAGTAATAATATGGAATAGGTCGTATTATGAAACATTGACTATAATTACACTGCACAACGATTAGATATTTTTTACATATTTCCTTTACAAAATTAGTCAATTTCTACTAATTTTTGAACGAGAAAAACATTTTGTTTTGCTCTTAAAATACAATAGTATGTGCTGCCTAATTTCAATGGAATCAAACCGTGTCTTCGTAAAATCGCAAGAACTAATAAAACATTTTTATGGTCTTTTTTGGTTTAAACCAGTAGAAATACATTAAAATCAGCTAATTTGAACCTCGAAAGAAAACTTTGTTGTGCAGTATTATTTATTGGATTTTCTTCTTTGACCAATTTCCGATTTTTTAGAAACGTGTGTTTTTCAAAAACCATTATAATATCGTCGAATTCGATCAATTGACAAAAGAAGTCTGTGAACCCACAGGTCATCTATTCTCTAAATTTATATATTTCCTTTTGTGTACTGTCGTCAGAGAAAGATAAGACGTGTGACGAAAATGATTACGTCACGACTTATCTGACAAGAAACATCAAATCCTTTAATTTACACTTTATTATTAATAAAATTTTTTAATTCATTTGTTTTTTATATGGGGGGGTCATTCAAATAAAAAGAAATTATTATTTCATAAATTGCTAAATTTTTAACAAGTCAGACAAATTCTTCAAAAATGTAATATTTCAAGTTATTAAATCGGTATACTGATCTTTATTTATTCTAAGGTTTCCTTAATTAATCTATGTAGAAGAAAAATAGTCGATAAACTCTTAAAACAAATTTCAATTATCAACTTTCTATTTGTTTATCATTTTTCTTATCTTATCTCTATTCTTTGAAATACCACCTTCCCTTTTATGTCAACATAACCCTAAGTATTACTTCATCAAACGTACCAAAACTCTTGTATTACTTTTCAATAAATTAATTCTCGTACATATGATAATACGGATTTAAAATTCTAATTCCCTCAATGATAATATCACAATAAGTTATTGGAGCATGTTTAAAATAAAGTCCAAATAATCGAATAGAAATTAAACGACAGTTTGGTATTGGTCGGATTATATATTGTAATATTATCATTCGAATTTAATCTCGAGATCTACAGTAATATTACTTTTATCTACATTATTATACAATAATAATAATAATAATAATAATAATAATAATGTAGATAAAATAATACTTGTTTATTGTATAACAAATGATTATCATAAACATTTTTTAAATGAAATTTATTTCTCCGAGATGAAAGTAAAGTATGATCGAATTCAGAACTAAATATTTTTTATGATAATATTATTCTGAAGGATTTTTTCTGAAGAAAAATAAAATACCGTTACGCCAGAAAGAGAGAGACAGAGAGAGAGAGAGAGAGAGAGAGAGTGAGAGAGAGAGAGAAAGAAGGAATTATGCTAATATTCGTGTTGAAAAACTTCTCTAGTATTGATAAAATAATTCGTTACATCACTCCAAATAATTTAGAGAGAAATATATGAAATATATAAAATAAAACGAGAAATGTGTATATATATGCTGTCAAAAATAATATTAATTATTAGTCAATTTTATGATGAATCTATTAACATAAAATATTTTTATAATACATCATCAAATGTTTATCTGTCTTCTATATATATACAAATATACTTTATCTCTCTGTTTTTTTCAAAAATTGTAACAATTAAAAACGAATAAACTTAAGTTCTTATATTTTTTAAATAGTTATTAATATTATAATCTACACAGAGAAACAAATATTTCGATATATACGTAGTTATGACGTAGAAAATTGTAACCAAGACGATGACCTGTGGTAGGGAGAGGAAGATAAGGTGGGGAATAGGAATGTGAAGCAGAATGGTATAGAAAAGGACCGTCAGATTTCTCGCAGTTTAGGTATCTTCGCGTAACCGTCTACACGTATGTCATTTTCTTCTTCTATGAAAATATTCTAATCTTGTTTCAACCGATTTACTTGAGAATCAATAATCGACTACGACTACGACAACAACGACGAATACGACGACTACGACAACGATTAATTACCCAAAGTGTACGCGTGCGCAATCACAGAGTGTAAACACGCATACTCCGGAATTTATACATATTTATTTTCATTCGTTATTTTTTTTTTTTGGGAGAAAGAAAGGAAGGGTCACAAGGTCGAAATTTTTTCGACTTCTACTTACTTTCTCTTTCTCTGTCCTCATTTTTTTACTGGTATTTTAGATTTTTGTATTGTTTTGTCCTATATTTTTGTACTTCATTACAAATCTGTGATACATTTACCAATTGTACTCATCATGCCAGTTACCAAGGATTTGAGCAAAGTGAACAAGGAAGAGTTTATGACATTTCTCGACTCCTTCGATGTTATCCTATCGGATTGCGACGGTAAGATAATATCATTATTTTCCCTCAATAATATTTTCATTGATGTTATCATAAATTGCGTTATTGTGTCGTGTAGGTGTCCTGTGGAATATTAATTCATCCTTGGAAAATAGCATAGAAGCTTTGAACAAATTGCAAAGTTTCAAAAAAAAAGGTTTTCTTCGTGACTAACAATACTACTGCAAGTGCGAAAAATATTTGTGATAGACTTCGTCGAAGTGGTTTCGAGGCTAACGAGGTGAGCGTTTATTTAAAATATTATTTATTATTCTCAATCATTTCTAAAAAATAGTTTTTGACTTACAAGGAGAATATACCAAATTCATCGCTGGGTTTTGCTTAAAATGGCACGCAACTTATAGACCTTGACTAGTACATTATTATGCTAAATTATTAAATCCTAATTCTCAATCGTTTTTAAGAAATTTGCGATTAAAGTTTAAACAAATAGTTGCACACGTATATGTACCCGTGTTTTGCTTCACTTAACACAAGTTGTCGGTAGTCAAGATGGTAAGGTCGCAGACTCGTACTTTGGGGTCGTGTGTTTAAGTCCGTCCGTCTTTAATTTAATTTTTTTATTTTTTTCAAGTACGTTATGCTTACATTAATTTTTTTCTATGTTTTTACAGTATGTTATATTTTTTTTATAAAAGATATAATGTAAAATAATTTTATTGATGCATTTATTTTATAAATTGTTTAAATTTTAATCGCAAATATCTTAAAAACGATTGAGAATTAGGATTTAATAATTTAGCATAATGATGTACTAGTCAAGGTCTATAAATTGCGTGCCATTTTAAGCAAAACCCAGCGATGAATTTGGTATATTCTCCTTGTTAGATTTGGAAAGACTTGTCACGGATTGAAATATGTTTTTTTATTACTTTTTTTCTCGAATTTATATTATTAAAATATCTCGATCGTAAGATAAGAAACATTTCCAGTATAAATCCTTGTCAAGTTGAATTATTATTATTAGTTCAATCAAACAGCATGAGCAAAGTTAATAAACTGGATAGGTGACTCATTCCATAAAAAACTAAAAAAAAACCCTGTGCCATTGACTCCAAACAAGTTAATATAAAATAAAAAAACCTGATTTTTTCGGTGGTGTTGAATATGCAAGAGAAGTAGTTTTAAGGTTTTCGTAGAAAAATTACTTCGAACCTGTAAAATGGGAAAAGGAGGAAACGAATATACAACAATAAAAATTAGCATTTAAATGATAGTGTTTCGTACCACAAGAGTTGAAAGTTTTTATATCTCCGGATGGATACGTTTTACAAATTTCAAAGTAAGATAATGTTTTCATAAATTCAATATCTATATTGGCACTACAATAATAATAATACCGTACAATAATAATAATAAAAATATTGGTCATAAATAATAAACTAAACTAACGAAGAACAAATATTTGTTAGATATAAAAATATTTCAAATTTTTAACCATTGAACTTTCTTTTTTTTTTATTTTCCAGGACCAAGTGGTAACCATATCAAAAGTGATTATTTGGTATTTGAAAAAAATTAACTTTCAAGGTCAAGCCTATACCATAGCTTGTAATTCATTTCGAAAAGATCTTCTCGATGCTGGTATAGAATTGTTGGATGAAAATGTAAATGTTATCACGATTTTAATATTATTTATTTTAATATTTTTTTTTTACAATGAAAATGATCAAAACGATAACCATAGTTGTTTGAAAATTATTCAGGTACCGAAAGTTTATCCAAACGATGTATTGGCAACCTTGAATGAACTCTCGGATAGAAAATCTGTTAAAGCAGTGATCGCTGATTTCAATGCTAATTGCAATTGGGCTAATTTAAATTTGGCTATATCTTGTTTGAGACGTACCGATGTACTTTACATCACCGGTGCTAGTGACAAATGGGTCTCTTGCGGAAACGGTTTATTGATGTTAGGTAAAAAACATATCTAAACAATGAAACTATTATATTCGATATAGTTTATTTAGAATTAATCAAAATAATCATTCACATAAAATAGAAATTTGTGATATTATTTGCAGGACCAGGTCCAATGATCGATATCATAACTGAGAATAGCGGTAGAACACCAATATCATGTGGAAAACCTAGTAAAACGATGCAAAATTATATTTTTGAATTTTGCAACATTACCAATCCCCGAAGGTGTTTGTTCATTGGCGATTCGTAAGTTTTTTTTTTCTTATCATTATCATTTTTATCTCCTTTTATTTATACAATATCAACTTCTTCGTATTCTTGTTATCATTATTATTACCGTCTTATCAGTATATCTTTTTTTTCAGGATTAATCAGGACATGAAGTTTGCTGCCATGTGCAAATTTCAAAAGTTATTTGTCAGTACTGGTATAGACAATTTTGATGATACACAGAAACTTATATGCACTTTACCCGAATATTATATATCTAATCTTGGCAAAATGCTTAGCATCCTAAACGATTTAGATTGAGATATTAGAATAATTGATTAAATTAGAGGAATGATAATTATATTGCAAAAGTAATTGACCCTTATTGGCTGCTTACTTTGTTACACTTTTTTTGTTTTTTTTTTAAACTTTATTTTCGTAATAATGAAAACTTACAAGTAACGACATTACGTTGATTCATTTTTCTTAATTGATCGAAATGAATACCCGAAAATATCGTTTTATCAGCTATTACATGAGATCAGTAATATTGCAATCATGACGATTAGCTACAAGGAATCATTTTATTCGTCAGAATATATTTATTAACCTGAGTATAAATAAGTTTCTTCGTATATTTTCCTGATTAATCATTTTCTCCATTCCATAATTCTACTAATTTTCATCGAACTTAATAATACTTTCGTGCGTTTCAAAGTTAACATATCGTAGAACAATTAAATAAAATTGAATGGTACAATTAGGTACGTCCTTGAAAAATTTTATATTTGAAAAAAATGTCGATTTTTGTTTTAAATTAGTTAGTCACGCTGATCAATAATTATATATTCAGACCAGATAACAGTTTGAAAGCATTTGAAAAAAAATATTCGATACGAAATACGAATGAAACTTATTCGCAACACTTGCATTTAAAATACGAGGAAAATTTTACACTCGAGTAAATGTTATTACGAAAACTATGTGAATCATAATGAATTGTCATGTATTCGTTCCTTTTTTTCCCCATTAATCGTTCATTTTTTGTCGATAAGTACAAATCAGATGCTTCGGATGAAAGTATCGTTCAAGATTTTCCACGAAAGACCTGTATATGGATTTATTGATAATAATATAGTTAAATGCAATATGTATAGTTATAAATATTCGTCTTCCAAAAATGCATAGGGATAATAAACAAGATGCTTTGTATCATAGACCAATGATTTTATAAATAATTAAACAAAATATTTATATATAAAATGACAATAAGAATAACAATAACACATATCGTTAATAATCGTGAGAATGGATTTCTAATAATATATCAGATATTTTGAAAAAATGTGATGAACGTGTAAGCTTAGAGTTAACACATTAACGAATCTAACATGTTATAAAATTATCGCGCGTTATATATTTAAAATGATGTCATACAATATCTCACACACAAGTTACATTTTATCAAAGATACTAATAACAATCATGATATATCATTGTTATCGTTTAGTAAATTTGTATATTATTATTAATCAAATAGAATATTAAAGTTATTATTCGAAATTGAATAAAGTTGATAAGGTATAAAATAAATATAAAATAATTCATTTAATTATCTCCTTATTCGTTAAAATTTGTCTCGATTGATTCTCATTATTTTTGTATATACCATAAATCGTATGTATATATCTCAACCGAGTACTAACGTCAACTACGAATACAATTAGCATCTATTTTTGATCGTGCAAATGAATGACAATTATCACTCGTTGAAAATAGAATCTAAATAAGAGAATAAAACTAAGAAATAGCGATCGTAGGAGAGTGTGGGTAAAAATGTACAAAGTCTATCTTCTAAACTCAACACAATTCCACATGTGTTTCTCTCGTAGTGTCAGTGGACGAGAAAACTTCGAGAGCGCAAGATCGGTTTTTTCGTACTCTCCTTCGTTTCTCCTCGTTTAGTTTCGTACTTTATCGCGACGAGAATATATATATATTTATATTCGTAATAGTATTAGTATATCTTAATATCAGTAGTAATATTAGTGTAGTGGTAGTACTAAGTTGTCGTATAATTCTTGCTAGAAACGAAACTACGAACGGATAAGACTTCTTTGAACCAGACCAGAAGTGTATCGGAATTTTTGGAGATAGGGCATATCTAACAGATACGTGCTATTGCATAATCTCGAACGATTTTGTGCGAGTTCGTGTGCGCTAGTGTTGAAGACGTCAACAAGCATGAAAGATGCACGAGAATAGTTGAATAATTAAGAAATATTATTAAACGTTTGGATTTAATTTAATTCACTCAACACACATTTTTCAAGATGCTTTTCGGATCGGTGAGTCTCCTTTTTTATTTTTTTTTTCAAACTTTCCAAATATAATTCAATTGATCTTTGTATCTTTTAAAACTGTCCTAGAAAGATAATACGATTTTTGTTTTTCTTTCTTTTTTTTTTTTACTAAAAAGTGAAGTTCTGTTTTGATTAAAAATAGATGAATAACGATTCAATTAGATTACCAGTTGTTTAATGTTAAATCATCTGTTTAATCTCATCCGTTTAGTAATCCTTGTATTTAGCAATTCTATTAATCATCGCATTGTCCGTACTTACTGATGTCTCTATTATTAAAATTCTGAATCATTTGTCTCGGAAATTGAATTAAAGTTAACAAAATCGTAGAAGGAAGATTAAACGTTGATAAATATTTCATCACTTATTTCATATTTCATACAGATAAGTTTCCAGACAGATAAATGTCTCGTATCGAGGAAAAAATAATAATCTACAGTGTATTGTCTGTTACGTGTACTTTCATTCAGTTACCAATCTTTAAAAGATCGTGTATTTGAATTTGATTAGATAAATTTCAAAGAGAATAAAGTTTATTCGAAGTCTAATCGAAGTCTAATCGAAATATAGTTTATTCAATGATTTAGTCATAAAAAAAAAGAAAAGAAAAGAAGAATAGAAACTTAAAAAATAAGTTAAAATAGAAGAATCATTTTCAATACCAAATATAATTTATTTTGATTAGGAGTACAATTCGAGGGTCGTGATAACCTGCGGTGTAGCGATTTTCGTAGGAATCGTTATCTGGAATTTACGAAAAAGTTCATTAGAAAAATCTAAAAGCAAAAAATCCGAAAAAAAAATATCCTCCCATAAAACGATTAATGGTTCTGACATAAAACACGAATCCGAGACAAATTTACACGAAACTAGCAACGGTCTTGAGAGAAAAATTGATGAAAATGTTGAAACGAATATTCCTAAATTAAAGTGGGTAAAGGTAGGTCGGGTCGAGGAACTCTATTATTATCCTTTGAAATCAGGACGAGGAAAGACAATAACGGAATGTAAGTTTACGAAATATGGGATATCCGTGGAGGAAAATGGTTTGCTTACTCTTAGAGACAGGTAAGAAGTATTAAAACAATTATTTAATTAATAACCAAGATTAAAATTTGAAATAATCAATTATAGTCTTGTTTATATTCGAACTTTTTCATAACAAACAACCAATACACGTATCATCCGTACCTAAATCCCCGTATTGACAAATAACCCATATAATATTTAAGGTCGTGTTCATACCTAAACCACCCCATGAAATAATTTAATCTAACATTAAGATATAATTCAAAATGATAACGTATCGAAAATTAACGAGAGAACATAAATTCCGTTAGATTCTCGTTCATACGTTTATGAATCACAATGCACGTATGAACGATACGAACATAATTTTTAATTCTCGTTAAGGATAAATATCTTTTATGTGTTTACTGTTAAATTAACACGCGTTTTATATCTTTCGACAGAATGTTTCTGGTATACAACGAAGAGACATTCAAATTTCAAACGGGTAGACAGTACCCAACGATGATTTTAGTCAGTGTATCTGCAGTAGATCAGTACAAGGTAAAATTAGAAGCTGTAGGAATGCCGAGTATCGTCTTTAGAGTACCAGAGAGATACGAAAAGAGTTCTACAGTCATTAAATGCACGATGTGGTTTGGGGAACAGGTTAATTGTATCGATTGTGGTCCCGAACCTGCTGAATGGTTATCTAGGTAATCATATTAGATCAATTTAATTAGATCAATTTAATCTAAAGGTTCATTGACCACTACTTTCAACTAATCTATTATATTCATTTCGAAAAGAAAATAATTTTTTTAGATATTATTTACGATTCGAATATTACGATTCGACTGTTCTATATTAATTATAAAAAAACAATTATATTTCTTTTTTTTCTCCAAAACATCATTATCCCGTTCCAAATAATATTAATTTGTTATTGCAGATTTTTAACCGGTACGAATTCTGGTTTACGTTTAGGCTATTCGTTGCCAGATCGAAGAGGAATTACTAAAGGTCAATGGGAACGTGTAGCCGAAGTCTACAAAACTCTTAGGGATGAAGATGCTGTAAGTTGGATATTAGAAAAAAATAATTGACGGTAAATATTTCCAGTATTCAAGTATAATTATAATGAATGTTATTTATATTTTACAACAGGGATTGTTCTCAGATATTACTAGTTATATGTTAATGACATCGAAATCTTTGGATAATCTTAATGAACGATTAGAAGTACCCGTTCCAATGTTACAATTCCGTCCAAATATTGTTGTCTCCAACGATGTAGCATTTGTTGAAGATAATTGGGAATGGATTAAAATCGGTGATCGTGCTATTATTAGAAACGTTAAACCTTGTCCAAGGTATGAAAAACAATATAGAATACTTTGAAAACTAATTAGAACCAATTAATTCATTCATTTATTATTTCAGATGTAAAATGACCAAAATTGATCCAGAAACAGGTAAAACTGTTAAAGAAGAACCATTGAAGACTTTATACTCGTTAGTTGATATAACAATAAATCGTTTTTGTTTAATAATTAATTGTTACATTGATATTAATAATTTAAGTTATCGTACTTTTGTTATTTTTAGTTTTCGAGAGCAAAAAGATCCGAAGAAAGTTTCGGTTGATGGTTCAGCACCGACAATGGGAATTTATTGTGGATTGTACGCAACTGGTCATGTTAAACTTGGAGATGATGTATTTGCTCATGTACCAGAGGATAATGAAAATACGAAAATTTCTAATACTCAAGAAATCGCGATCTAAAAATGTTGCTAGGCTTGAGAAATCAATGTTTGAGAAAACGTGCCTTTGTTCAGATGCAATTTTATTCCACTTTGTGGTCTCGCTTTGTTGAATTGAAATGTTGATTATTGATAAAAATACATTATGGGTCAAAAGTTTCAAGATATATTCTGATTGTTAATCAAAAAGATTAATTTGTAAGAATCTAAAAAGAAAAAAATGGAAGAGTAGTCGATTTTTAAAATGAACGTTGAAATTTTTGATCCACTCTATCTGTTAGCGTTTACAATTACAAAATATTGAATTACTATTACTAAAAAGTAAGAAGAAAAATTTAAAGAAAGTCCCCATCTTCTTACAATTAAATTAGAAAACATCATCCTCTCGATTTGTTCGAATAAAAAACAAGAAAATAAAAAACAATATCGAGTAGATGATAACGCGACAATAATCTATAAAAAAAAGCTCCTATTAGAAAAATAATAAAAATACAAATTGTTAAAATAATGATAAGAAACTTGTTGAAACGCACTTCGAATAAAAAATAATTTATACTGGTCAATTTACTCTGTTTCTCTTGTTTTCTTTTAATATATCAAATACTATACATAAAATTGAAGAATAAAAATTCTTCTTTCACATAAGGGACACAACTTTGGGCCTCGTGGGAAACTTAAGAAAAACACTTTGAGTAATCAACGTATTAATACTACTTGCCTGACACAACCCTGACCTATACTACTTGTGTTGATCAAGGGCAACAAAGATCCAATTTTCAATACAAGAACAGAAATTTCTACCAGGTGGGGTCGATCAATTAGCTCTTATTTCTGTTTTATCCGTTCTGTAATAAAAAAAATATACCGGTGTAGGTAACTTCGGTTGTTACGTGTTGAAAATTACCGGTCTTACGGTCCCTAAACTGATGATTAGATCAACTATAGGGAAATTATTTACAATTAAACGAGTTTGAAATTCGTTAATATATACATGCATATTAATCTGAATGAACTATTATAAAAATACCAACGAAGAATGAATAATAAATAAGATAAAAAGAAAAAGAAATTATTATCACTGACACAAGAATAAAATTTCATCGTTTAAATACGATTTACTGTATCGTTTATTAGATAAGAACTGTATATATGCTTTATCTCTCTCACTCAATCTCACTTTCTCTCTCTCTAATGTCTATCTTTTATATCCCGTCCCTCTTTCTCTTCATTTTCTTTCATCAGCAGTCCAGTCTACAATTTATAGTCGTCGGTTATCGGTCAAGATGACCTCAACAATTCCATGGATCTGTTTCTACGTGTTTCTTACGGGAATTTTTGCTAGTCAACATTTTAAAAAAGATGGTTAGTACAAATATATGTATACATATATATACGCATTGTATAAAAATGTACTCTCGATTATACTAACTTCATTATTTATTCTCTTCGGTTTTATTATTCAAGAAAATGAGATTGGATTTAAGTGATTGGATTTAAGTAATTGAGAAACACATTTGTTTATTATTAAATAATTAATAATTGTTTTTTTAATACACTTCTCAAAAACTTCATTATTTAATTATTTTGTTTATTGGAAAATAATAAATAAATTATAGAAATATGTCTATGATAAGAACTTACATCGAAAAACTTTCTATTCATTTCATACATGACATTTCTTAATTTGTATCATTAAGTATAAACGTTTAAGAGATAAATTCTAATCGTTAAAAATAACAACATCAGTCTCAGGTATCAGCAAGATAACTTTTTCCATAGATTTACCATGTTATTTATATGTAAAGATATCAGAGCATGGTGGAATATACACATCACGAATAACAATCGATTAGAATGTTCATTTTGACAAACAGTTATGTTACATGTATATTTGTTTTGTCAATTTTATCAGACGAAGTTAATAGGATTTCAGAATACATTGGGACACTTGAGAGCAAGGACACCACCGGAAGTTCAAGAAAAAACTGTGAAGGATTTGATTAAAAGATTATTGGGAAATGACTTAATGAATTTATTCGATGTTTTCGTTGATCCTGATCTCGGTCCATCGGGAAAAGATACTTTCCGGGTATCTCGATTATTAATTTATACAAAAATAAATAACGATTAAATTATCTAACGAAATTAGGATAAACAATTATAATTGTATTTGTTTAATATTAGATCCAGAAAAATGATCATGGCATAATAGAAATTCTTGGTAATTCTGGAGTTAGCGTGGCTTGGGGTTTGCATTATTATTTAAAAAATTATTGCAACGTGCATATATCATGGGACGGAAATCAAATTAAACTTCCACGTACTTTAATGGACGTTCGTGTAACAATTACATCCAACGACAGGTTGATATATTAGAATTTTTTGTACTTTTTGTACAAGAAAAAGAAATATAATATAAAATTGTATAATTTGTGTGTTATGTTAATTTGTAGGTTTCGGTATTATCAGAACGTATGCACGTTGGGTTATAGTTCAGTATGGTGGCAATGGGAACAATGGGAAAAAAATCTTGATTGGATGGCTCTTAATGGGATTAATTTAGCTTTAGCGTTTAATGGGCAAGAAGTAATCTGGGAAAGAGTTTATCTCGAGTTGAATTTAACTAAAGATGAGATTAACGAGCATTTTGGTGGTCCTACTTTTTTACCTTGGTAAAAGAAAAGAATTTTATTTTTAATCTTACTTTAAAATATTTCTTTCTTTTTAGAAAAATCATTGAAACGATTCATTCGTTAATTCATTTTTAATAAAAGGGTTAGGATGGGTAACATTCGTGGATTTGGTGGACCATTGACTCCTCATTGGCATTACAAAAGTTTACGCCTACAGCATCGTATTCTTCAAAGAATGAGAGGACTAGGAATAATCCCAGTATTACCTGCTTTCGCTGGTCACGTGCCAAGAGCTTTTGCCAGATTATTTCCCAATGCCAAAATGACCAAGATCGATAAATGGAACAAATTCGAGGATAAATTTTGTTGGTAAAATTAATAATCCCAATCGTTGATCAATATTTTTTGTAGAATCAGAAAGTAATCCTAAACTCGATCGTAATTTTTATCTTTAACACTTAATTCGACATATTCGTCAATAAATTTTCACGATTATATTTTCAGTCCTTATTTATTGGATCCCATGGATGAACTGTTTCAAAGGGTCGGTGAAATGTTTCTAAATGCGGTATGTTATTTATAAAATATACAATAAATAAATAAAAAAATAATTAATAATTAATAAAAATAAGCAAATAGATTTTATTGTTACATTTTATAGTACATCGTTGAATTTGGAACGGATCATATCTACAATTGCGATACTTTTAACGAAAACGAACCTGGTAACAGTGAATTAACTTATTTGGGAAACATTTCGAGATCGATTTTTTCTGTCATGAGTAGCGTAGATTCTCAAGCGATATGGTAAGAAAAATATAAATAAATACAAATAAAAAGAAATAGAGTATTAGAAGATTTGGAAAATATTGTTCAAGGTTGATGCAAGGATGGCTATTCGTTCATGAATTTACTTTCTGGACCGAACCCAGAGTTAAAGCATTTTTAACTTCGGTTCCAATAGTAAGTAAACAAAAAGAAGATATTATTTAAAATATATTTTAACATTATTCTTTAATATTTTCCAATCAATTAGGGGAAAATGATAGTATTGGATCTACAATCGGAACAATTTCCGCAATACGAAAGACTAAATTCGTATTATGGTCAACCATTTATTTGGTGTATGTTGCATAACTTTGGTGGTACTTTGGGAATGTTTGGTTCCTCAGAGATCATAAATAAAGTAAGTGGTAATTTATACTTAATTATTAACAAGTTAAAAAAATAAAAATGTGATAGATGGTGTAGAACTTAAAGGTTCCACGTAATCTTCTTAAGGGGTCAAGAAATTTTACTTGAAAAATATTAACATTAATATCATTTGTTGTGTTTGAAATATTCCATGAAATATTTTTACGATCGTAAGGGTTTCGTGAACCGAAAAAAGGGTATGTTTTTAAATTTATGTTAAAAGAAAGTGTTCGAAGGAAGGAATATGGCAGGTAGCACGATGATAGGAACAGGTCTAACACCAGAAGGAATTAATCAAAATTATGTCATTTACGAATTGATGAATGAAATGGCTTATCGTCGTGAACCCGTTGATCTTGACTTTTGGTAACTACTTTTATCTAATAGAAATAAAATAAAATAATAGAAAACATTTTTAACATTAGTTTGATCGTTCATTAAAATTATTATCGTTTGATTTAGAGAAAAGAATTTCTTTTTCAGGTTTGGAGATTACGCTACACGTAGATACGGTGCGTGGAATAAGTATGCTGTAACAGCTTGGAGAAATCTAGGAAAAAGTATTTATAATTTTGTTGGATTAAAAAGGATTAGGGGAAAATACGTTGTTACCAGACGACCGAGTTTAAAAATTTCCCTTTGGGTAAGAAAAACTCTCACAGACGAATGAGAATTAATTTTAACAACGCGTTTCAATGAAATATTATTCACAAAGGTTTTTTTACTTGAAAATAATGAAATTATTATATATATTTTTAATTTTAAAGACTTGGTACGATCGAGAGAAATTTTTTAATACTTGGAACACGTTCATGATGGTACGATTTGGAAGAGGCAACAGTACTTTGTACAAACACGACGTTGTAGATTTAACGAGACAAGCACTTCAATTGATAGCCGATCAAATTTACTCCGATGTAGTTGATTCATTCAATCAAAAAAATCTCACTGCACTTCGGTAATAATATGAACAATCTTTATTTTCTCTTCCTTCTTTTACGATATCGTTTCGAACTCTTTAACACCGTGGTGGGTTGAAAATTTGTTTGAGCTTTAACACGAAGTGGGATTGAAAAGTTTTGAACCTAAACTTAAAACCCGGCAGCAATTTATTTTTATATATATTTTTTTTTTTCAACAACAGATCACATTCAGCATTGATGCTCGATCTCTTCGACGATCTCGAAATGATCCTAGCATCGAGTAATGATTTTTTATTAGGCACCTGGTTGGAATCGGCAAAAGCTATGGCAGATGGTAATCAAAAGGAAATCGAATTTTACGAATACAATGCAAGAAATCAGATCACATTGTGGGGACCCAACGGTGAAATAAGAGATTATGCTAATAAACAATGGTCCGGTGTAATCGTTGATTACTTCAAACCACGATGGAAGATTTTCCTCGATGCTCTCGACGATACTCTATCGAGAAAAATCAAATTTAATATAACCGAAATCAACGAGAACATTTTTCGCAAAGTCGAGGAACCGTTTACTCGATCGATCAAAGTTTATTCGAATCAATCGAAAGGTCATTTTCTGATTATTTTTTCTTTTCTATTTACTTAGTTTATATAAAAATTCTGATACATAACCAGTAGAATAATAACAAAAATTTTATTCAATTATGCTCATATATTTTTTTTGGGTTGTTTTTTGTAAATTTGCTGAAACCGTAAACAAACGTACGACATTTGAAATAAAATATTTGTATTAAAGGTCAAGTATCAGATTTTTTTGAAGGGGTATTCTTTTATCTTAATTCTGTTTGTCTTTTTTTTTTTAATTAGGTGATTCTATCGAAATAGCAATGAAAATGATATCTAAATGGTACAAGCCGAATCATATGAAAATTCGAGGATCAAGAATATCTCGTGTTTGAGAAAAATTCAATTAATTTAAAATTATTTTAAATATTAGTCATGAATTATTTTTATCTGAAGAATTCTGTGCTGTGGTTGCTATAAAAAATATTGTGATAAATATTATTAAAAGTGTAAATTAATTTTATAAGTGACACGTACCTTTTCTATTGGTAAGATCAAATCAATCCAGCAGTTCTGCCTCTCGATTAAATTTGAACCTAAACAAACTGGATTTAAAAAAAAAGAAAACACATAAATAAAATAAATTAATTAAACAAACATCAGAGTTTTCTTAATTCCTTCGTTTCTTCATATATTAAGAGATAACAGTATACAGTACAACGAACGGTCGAATTAAAATGACAAATTTCGGATTGTAGGATAAAACACATTGAAATAATTATTCGAGCAAATAGAAGAATAGAAATTATTTCATTTAATATTCACTTAAATATCGTATTGTAACTAACAAAAAACATCAACAAATATGGTAACAAATGAACAAGAAAAATTCATACGATTAATAGAAAACAAACAGGACCATTTAAATGAAACTAATAAAATATACGAATTAAATAAAAATTAAAATTAAAAGTAGAATAGAATATAAATATAAAATATAATTATATATAAATATAAAACATAATTATACGATTGTCGAAATAAAACTTATTGGGAAGAAGAACTATTAAAATGCATAGTTAAATAAATACGAATGGAATTAATAAGAAAAAAAATAATAGAGACCGTCTAATACGTTTCTTGTATTCGTCTAATCGCTCGATACATGGAAATATCATATTTCACACATACATGTATATATATGCATGTATATATGTATATATACATGTGTATATACATGTATGCACATATCTTGCATAATTTAACACCTTTCTTCTTCTTCTTCTTCTTCTTCTTCTTCTTCTTCTTCTTGATTTTACTTTTTTAATTTAAGACGTGTGTATGGGTGTGTGTGTGTGTGTATATATAATATATATATATATATATATTTAATAAGATTTTTGTTTTAGAAAGATAGTGCGCATCTAGATAGAACGTACAAAATATGTTGTGCATTTTATAAGAATAAGTTAGAAAGAGACATCTACGAATTGAAATGTACATGCGTGAATATTCGCGTGTATAAGATTTTTTTTTTTTTTTTTTTTTTAATGTTACATGTAGACGCAACTATAATAATATGTATAGATCGAAATAACGATTTATCATTATTTTTTGGTTGTTTTCTTCTGTTCCTCATTTCTCTTAAATATCATCGATTGAATATAATACCCGTAAGAACGTTTCACGGAATATTCGCAAACGCTTCTTTCAAATTGTATTTTTTCACATTCGACGAAGACACTTTCTTAGACAAAAATCGCTTTGGAAGCGTTAAAAAAAATACTTTCATTCTAATATTATATTTATTATAGATTTTTTTTATTTTGCTTTTAATAAATTTCATTTCATTTCGAGCGTTCGCGAATCGATCCGTTCGTGTGCGACCTATGTCAAGTAGAGTGTACATGTGTCATGATTCAAACCAACAAAATTATATTTTTCTTAAAAAACAAAATAGAAAGAAGACTTCCAGTTGCATGTATCTTAATTTTGTTGCCATTTATTGCAACATTAATAATTTTCAAACTCAATTAATAATTCATTTCTAAACCAAACATATATCATTTTATAAATTATATTAATATATTAACGAATAATAATTTAAACTAATTGTAAGTTATAAATAATTATACGATATTTAATAAAAATAATATTGATAGAATCTTCCTTGTCAGTTTCAATCACGCATGTACACATTTACAGAATTTCACACAGGTCGCATTCGTGTTTGTAAATATATTATTATTATTAATATTATATATAAGTAAGATATATTATTAAAAATGTATTTTAATTGGTAAATATCGATTATTAAATAAGATATGACTCAAAATCGCTGTCCGCGAGCTCCCGTAAATCGCTAAAATTCACACATTTTGTTGTATTTATGGTCCCCCGTGGTCTTAATAAGGTCCGACTAAATCACGAGTCTTTTTTTTTCTTCCTTTCACCCCACATCATCTTTTTCCTCTTCCCACATTTATTCATTTTTATTTGTTTATATCTCTGATCCCCTTTCTTTCGTATTTACATGTTTCTATGGTCACCATTCCTTGGTCGTGTGCTTAGCACCATTGTTTTATGGCGTGTGAAAGCTTTTATTTATTATTATATTTGTTTTTCTTTAATTTTATTTATTATTATTCTTTTCTTTATCGATCCTCTACCAACTATTATCGGTGCTTTATTTTATTTTTTCTTTCTCCAAGCGTACGTCATCGATGCTTTCGTCGTAAATATAAGATAGCAATAGTTTTTATATTTCTTATAGATAAAATAGAGAGAAAGAGATAGAAATTATTTGTGACGAAGAAAAGTGCGAGAAAGAGAGATAGAAAGAGATAGAAGAAGAAATAGATTTCCATCCAATCGTATAAAAAAAAAAAAAATAATAATAACAACGCTCGTAATCTACTTTCGAAGAAGGAAGTTTGTAAAATTATTTTCTTTATTTTTTTTTATATTCTCTTTTTTTCTATTTTTTCTTTCGTTAACCCTTAACGAACGAGAACGAGTTTTGTTCATCTCATGCAAATTCGATATTAATTATTATTATTATTATTATTATTATTATTATTATTATTAATATTATATTTACTTTTTTGTTCCATTCTACTTCGTTGAACAATCGATCAATAATTAGAAGAAGAGAAGGGCTTCTTAAAATGTTAAGGATTAAATTCTAACTAACAAGGAGAGTGTTTCTTTTTCTGTTATTTTAATTTAATAATAATCATCGATGATGTGATCTCCTTTAAAGCTATATGATTCGTTATAAAACATCTTTTAACGAATTCGGAATGTTCAAACACACTAATGTTTAATCCGTATTTTAAGTTAAAACAAGTTGATCGTCTTCAAAGTGTAATTTCTTTCTTTCAGTTTTATTCTCATACTCTTCTTTGCTTCAATAGATTGCATTTTCTTTCGAAATATAACAACAATTATTATTTTAACATTAATTTAAGATACGTCGTTGTATAATATATCTCGGGATGAAACTCTTGGAATAATTTTAGAGTTCCAATGTGTCTGTTTTCTTTCTTTCTTTAAATACGAAAACAACACCGTGAGTAAAAAAGATTCATAATTGAATTTCCCAACCATCCATAAACTATTTTAAATAATACTTAAATATATATAAATATAAATAATTCAATATAATCGAGATTCTTAAGAAAATTAAAATAAATGTCGTAATTCGTTAGAAACGAATAATAAATTATAAGAAATTAAATTTGCTGTACTAATTCAAGGGCTTCTCAAAACCTTTCTATTTTATTTCTTCCTCACTTAGCATTTACCTACTCCTTTTATCCGAACAATATTTGGACCGGTTCCGGTACTAAATTGCAAGTCACGTATATTTTACTTTGAGAAACCCTGTTCTAATTCAAATCGAATGCAAACTATATGTAATATTTACATAATATTTTATATATATATACATGGATCTTTACGATCTTCTCATTTGAATATTCCGCATCGTCTTAGCCTCTAATAACACAGGTACTATTTCGTATCGTGCAAATTTTAAATCCCCGGCCTACGAAGGTTGCTTTTTTTTTTCTTCTTCTTTCTTTTAAAAACAAACAGAATCTCAATTCTCGTCCCTTTATTCTCCCACGATAATTCATTGATTAAATCCCGTTTTGTTTTTGGCACACGGTATATTTATTTTTTTATTTTTTAACCAACATTCGATGCTTGAATTTTTATTAAAATGAACGAAAAAGAAAAGAAAAATGTGTGTTAGTAAATTTGATAAATTACAGAGAACATATTTTATGATAAAATACACAAAAAACAAAACTGTGACCGAGATTATACTTCGATAACGAATCGTCTTGTTCGTTGCTTCGTTTATTTTGATATATTTTATTGATTGGTACTGACGTATTCACTTTTTAAATATTCCATAGCAATACTCGTTTATCTCTCGACTCGATTATTTCATTAATTAATTAGAATAATCAAAACTATCCACTCACGTGCGATAATCGTCATATTTTTGTACGCAACAGAGACCATAACTCGTGGAAGAAGAAACTTTTCTATCGGATTTTGATATTATCGAGATTTATCTGATTTATTTCATTACATTAACTCCCTTTATATGGGTTATTCGTGCAACGAAAGAGGGGGAAGGGTTTCAAACGAACAGCTGACCCAAATAAAGATCGTATTACTAATCGTTTTATAAAACGAAGCAACCCAGCAATTAAAGAATCGTACTAAAAACTTACGAACGTATTTGTAAAGATTGTATTTTTTATAGTTTTGGTTATTTTTCTTGACTCTTCTCATTATCGAAAAAAAAGACAAAAATGAGAAAACAAGATAGAGAGGATCGATGATAATTAACGTTGGAAGAATGTGAATGGTTTTCGTTGGTTCGATAGTTTCTCGTAGACGAAATTCTCGTTTTCGTCGACCTTGTCACAGGCTGCTTTTAATTAATTAATTATCGAACGGGTTTAACTGACGAACGTATCACCGCCTCTCGATTTCCGCCGCTTCTTGATTCGACGCTTCCGTCACCGGCGGCAGAGGACTCTCCATTGATATTTGCCTGAAGGATAATTATCACTTTGATTGATAACGCTGAATAACACATCAATGAACCCTATCTTCCTCTCTTAAATACGATATCAAACCTATAATACGATTGCTTTGTCTTATATCTTATGTCTTTTCTTTTCTTTTCATTTTATTTTTTATCTTTCAACAAATTCCCATATTTTTTATTCTTATTCGATTAAACGAGATTAATCGTCGGGCAGATGAAAACGAAAATATGTTTCGTAATTTCTTGTTTTTTGTATTCTTTAATATATTAGCATTTTAAATTCTTTTCGAACGAGGTTTATATTTTATTTTCATGTTTTCTTCCAATCAAGATTATTTCCCAATATCCGATCTTTCGTGTATCACTTCTTCATTAAAAAAATATTTTTAAGAGTAAATCTGACCAAATACCAGTGTGGTTCTTGCGTTATACACTTAAATACAAAACCGTGAATCGATTTGAATAGTTACGAAACTAAAATATCTTATCTTAGGTAGAATTTGTTATTTTTGGAGACTAAAAACTTTACAAAAACCTGTCCTCCTAATGATTTTATATTTCATTTAAAACGACGGGAAAAAAAGAGAAGATAAATTTAACAAAATATTTGTCACCTGTTGTTAACTTGCCAATCGTACGAATCCGGTGCCGAGTTGCTTCTACCCGATCTCTGAAATCTCTCGGATTTGATATTCCTCGAAGTAGTTGCACGCTGGACCAAAGATTCTCCAGTTCCTTCCAAAGGTAGAGAAGAAGATTCTGTCGCATGATCACCTTCGTTACTAGAAATTCTGCTGGTCCTTTTAGGTTGAAAAGGATTCTGAAATCAAATTAAACAAATAAATTAGTTCTTCGTACTCTTTTACTTTATTTCATTCTGACACATATTTCTTCTCTTCTCCCCCGCCCCTCTTTCTCTCTGTGTTTTTCTTTCCTTTTTTCCTCATTCTTCGTTCTCTACTTTTTTTTCCGTCCAAAAACTTAGGTGAAACGAGAACGCATTTGTTCAACTACATACATCAACTCTTCTGTCTCTTTTCCACCCACGGTTTAACCACCAACGAATCCGACCCCTTTAAATCTTTCTTCGCGTGTGTGTACTCTCTCTTTCTCTATTTTTCTCTCTCTTTATTTCTTTTTATCCACCTCTTTCTCTCTCAGCAACCGTACTTACGGCAAATGCTTTTATACGAGGATTTTGCATAGTCTTGACATCTATGCCAACTCGGATATGTCAGCACTCGCATTTTATTTAACCAGAAAGATATAATTCAAGAACTTAGGATGAATAATTAGAGTTTGCAATTTAGATTGCATTAAAAATCCTTCTTCAAGAATTACGTAATCACTAATAATAAACGAATTTCTTCTTACAATATTAATTTACTTTTACAGATACACCAAATATTCTAGTTTTAATTCCCTACTTTCTTTTATTCAAATAATATAATTTATTAATAAAATGCGTCTGAAATTATGCAACCTTCTCTGCCTGTATATACCAAGTCGATAATGTAGAAAATGTTCTTTCAGGAAACAGTATTCCCTTTCGCAAGGGCATTAATTGTTAGGTTTTCGCAGAGAAAACGCTATCGCAACCATTTGGTATTTATCACTGAAAAGAACGTTAACTATTTTT
>JACGTP010000044.1:995913-1057091 GCA_023678845.1 Mischocyttarus mexicanus | reverse complement strand
TTGTTAAATAATCATAGGAAATTAGTATTATAATTTAAATGTAATAAGTATAAGTTATGCGTACCTTTCTCTTCGAAATCCACTGTTAGACTGGCATGCGCATAGAATAAGATCTCCTACAAGTAGCGCATGTGCAACGAAAATAATATTCGAAATAAATAGAATTAATCCACTACGATAATAATGTAAACAGCTTTCGAAAAAAACCTTTAATAGCTTAATTCAAACCAGTCTAACAGTGGATTTCGAGAAGGAAGGTACACAAAGCTTACACTTATTACATTTAAATTATAATATTTATTTTCCATGATAATTTAACAATTATTTATAATAGGTCTACTACTCTAATACACTGTTCTTGTATTTAAGAATTTTCTAATACGTATACTTTGATTTTAAAATTACATTCTTACTAACATAATTCAAGATAGAAAATAATTTCAATATCTTTTAATTAAATATATTTTTAAAAAAATTCAACCAGCTGGACCTCAATACTAGACTAAAGAATTTATTAAAAAATGCATTAATTATTTTCACTCCTTTCAAATATATATTCCGTTAGATTTGAACGTGTAGACACGCACATACACATAGAATATGGTTTCTTAGAAGTGGTGTTAGTTTAACGAGAATAATATTCGAAATAAAGAGAATTAATTCCCTCCGATAATCATGTAAACAACTTTTGAAATTAAAACTGTCATAGATAATATCGAGCCAGTGTAACAAAGGATTTCGAGGATAAAGGTACGCATAACTTATACTTATTACATTTTAATTATAATATTCAATTCTTTCGATTAATTAAGAATCATTTAGCGAGGATCTACTACTCTAATGCATCCCCCTTCTCATTTATGAGAATATTGTAACACGTAAACTTTCTAAATCTTTGTAAAAAACGTTGCAGTTGTCTTTTAAAAGTTTCCTTATATTTAAAGTAAGTAGAAACGTTTGGACTTTTTTAAATACCTCGTCTGAGCTACATATTTTAATATGAATGATTTGCAACTAAAGATTGAAACGATGTGATTATCTCTATAATTTTTATTGGAGAACAAATTATGTATAGAACGAAAGCTACAAGCATTCTACGTTATCTGATGTCAAATAAAGAAATTATAGTCTTTTCTGCGATATGAAAATCGCAAGCGCTTTGATCTGTTGACAATAGAAATGGAAATATCTGAAGGATGAAAAGATTGTACAGGGTCCTTATATATATACATATAAGATATACCAGCGTTTTGAAAGTACAAACGTTTCTACTCACTATAAATATAACAGAAACTTGTGGAAAGCAATAGCAACGTTTATTTCAAAGATATATGAAATACCTGGCCTGAGCTACATATTGGAATATTAGTGTTTTACAAACTAAAGATTGAAACAACGTGACCATTAGTATAATTTACCAGGGGCCCAGATTTTGAAAGTTGAATGCAAAAACAAAAGAGTACTTACCTTGGTGTACGTTTGGTCCTGAGATTGTATATGATCGACAGCGAATTAGCTTCCTAAATTCCTCCCGAAATCTACAACGCCAGTTGTCAGATCATAATTCGAAAGACTGCAGAGTAGGATTCTGGTTCGAAGAGGAGTTAATTCTAGAAAAATTTCAAATTATTAGTAAAGTGAAGTTATTTTCTTAAAAAAAATTTAAAATGGTTTCACAGGTAGTTACACATAACGCACTATATAATACGATTTTAATCGCGACCGAACACGGATGCATTGTAGTAAACGCAATATTGTTCAAGTATTTTAAATCTAAACACGAACAGATTTTACTATAATATTTGACCTGGTAGTAGATAATAGGATCTAAGTGATAACTGCTGAACGACTTAGTACCGAAGTAAGTTGTTACTACCACTAATATTTAGAAAGTCTCTCTTTCAATATTAAAATATTCAAATATTTGTAATTAACTATCTTTATAAAGACTGTTTATTATTACAAGTTGTTCCTTTGAGTACAGAATAGACTATCTTTAAAAAGACTGTTGATTAACACAAGTTCCTTTGAGCGCAGAATAGACTATCTTTAAAGTGACTGTCTTTGAAAATAATGAAGTTGGAAGAGAGACTTTCAATAAAACTTATTGTGAAATGTGAAATATTCGAAATTAGCAAGTAAATTATTTAACAGAATTCGGATTTCGAAACTAGACGAATGACTGCAGATTTCAGACTGACTCACGGAGGCTAAAGCAACCACTAACATCGGCTACTAGTCGTCAGGGAGGGAGTAGCTCCCACTAGCATAAAATGCGTCCCCCACTACTTTGAAGATTTATTGAAATACCACTGACGACGAAAATGACGCAATATGAGTGTATTCCTAACACAGATAAAAAAATGCTTTCTCACTGTAAACGTTTAGGTTTTGTCCATTCTATTGTTCCTTTCTTGTAAGAAGAATGCCGGTTCGTAAGCGTCTAGAGCTTACGCTAGTGTGTGTATGTGCGGATGTTTATTCATAAGATTAATATCTTAAGATTAAAGTATAAAGAAAATATTGAAAATCCGATTCTATTATGTATTATTTCCTTTGCTGTTTTCCCTGATTCTACCGACACCGCATTTTAATTTAAATTATCGTTATGTTTAAATATCAATTTTATTATGTCCTTTTTTCATTCCTCTCTTTTATGATTGCGTCGATATCGCATCTAGATTTCCTATCTTATTTTTTTATATTTTTTAATTATTATATATATAATCATTCAGATCACCGTATAGTATTCTATATACTTTCTCACGAATACTTAAAAATTTTAAATAGTTTTCATATTGAAAAAGAATTGTAAATTAGTAACATTTCAATGTCATAATTAACATATATTCGTTATTAATACTTTGATATTAAAAACCAATAAAGATTCAAGTTAAAATTAATGACATATTATACATAGAACGAAAGCTACAAGCCTTCCACGTTATCTGATGTCAATAAAAAAAAATATAGTCTCTTGTGTTATATAAAAATCCTATGCGTTTCTCTCTTTCACCCATAGCAAACGAAACATCTGAAACATAAAATGATTTTACAACGTATTTATATATAATACGTATATTCCAAATCGTTTAAAGTTGCCTACATGATTATCGGAGGGGATAAATTCTATTAATTTCGAATATTATTCTTGTTATACTTACACCACTTCTAGGAAATTTTATTCTAATCGCATGTGCGTGCACATACACGTCTAAATCTAACATGAGATTTATTTGAACAGAATGAAAGTTATTAAGACATTATTTAATTAATATTTCTAGCTAGTAATGACATCTGAAATGAATAATGTTTATTCAGAAGCTCAGATATGCATATCACTTGCATAGGAAGAAAACTGCACACACGTATAGGTGACGCGAAATAAATGTCATATTCTTAATGTTATTGTTTCACCTTCCGACGCTCGAAGGATTTTACTTGCCATGGAATGCATAGCATATACAATATGATAAACATTATATGGAAAGTAAAACACCAGTGCCCAGGTCTAACCACGAGGAGGTAACCGCTACTGAAGACCCAAGAGAGATGTGAAAATCTTTAAGATTGCAACATTCGAACAAGATATCTAACGAAGAACTTTTTTTAAAAATAATTGTAAATAGCATCTGCCTAAGGGTAAGAATTGAAACAAATTAAGAATAATTATCGATATAATAGAAGAAAGTGTGAGTACAAAATGACTAAATGAAAACGGGGAGCGAATTCGAATGGAATTGAAATAACAACGATGATTAAAATTAAATTTAAAAACATATTGAATAAAAAGATAGTGAAATTCGTTTGTATTTTGAATTACGTTAGAAAGAATATTATGTATAAACCAATGTATACGTGTTAGAACATTTTTAAATATAAGAAGGGTGCATAAGAGTAGTAGACATGTGCTAAATAATAGTTAAATTATTATAGGAAATTAGTATTATAATTGAAATGTAATAAATATAAGTTATGCGTACCTTTATCCTTGAAATCCTTTGTTAGACTGGCTCGATATTATCTATGACAATTTTAATTTCAAAAGTTGTTTACATGATTATCGGAGGGGATTAATTCTATTAATCTCGAATATTATTCTCGTTACACATGCGCTATTCGTAGAAGATCTTATTCTCAGAGCATGTGCGTGCATACACGTCTTATTCTAACAGAATATTTATCCGAAATAAATGAAAGTAATTAATACATTTTGTAATTAATAATTTGGCCCAGTAACGACATCCCGATCGTAGAATTTATCTAAAATCGTATAAAATAAAAATATATAGAAATTATTTTATGTTTAAAGTTAAAAAGTATGTAATGTTTTAACCAAAGTATACGTGTTAGTATAATCTGAAAAATAAGTAAGGTGCATTAGAGTAGTAGACATATGCTAAATAATTATTAAACTATCATAGAAAATGAGCATTATAATTTAAATGTAATAAATATGTAAACGTTTTAACTTTGTCCACTCTATTGTTCATTTCTGAGGAGGAAATGAAGGTTTGTATGCAATAGCGCCTGTGCAATAGTGTGAGTATGTACGGATGTTTATTTAGGATATCGATATCTTTAGATAAAAGTTTAAAGAACATAGGCGATATGCGTAGAGTTTGAGAGAAGCCGATTCTCCTTTGTTGGATGAAAATAATATAAAGATAGTCGATCAGTATAGTGAAAGGGGGGTGGTTACACGTGTCAATCAAACAGAAGATATATCTGAAAGAAGTAAAAGTTACGAAAACATTTTTTTATATACATTTTGGCTCAGTAACGACATCTGATTCGTAGCATTTGTCCAAAAACATATGAAATAAAAAGATATCGAAATTATTTTATATCTTGAATAACGTTAGAAAGAATTTAATATTTAAACTGATGTATACGTGTTAGAACATTCTTAAAATTAAGAAGGGTGCATTAGAGTAGTAGACATACGCTAAATAGTTGTTAATTAATCAAAAGAATTGAATATTTTAATTTAAATGTAATAAGTATAAGTTATGCATACCTTCCTCTACGAAATCCATTGTTAGACTGGTTTGAAATAAGCTATTAAAGTTTTTTTTATCGATAGTTGTTTATATGTTTATCGGAGGGGATTAATTCTATTCATTTCGAATATTATTCTCGTTATACTTACACCACATCTAAGAAATCTTATTCTATGTGTATGTGCGTGTCTACACGTCTAAATTAAACAGAAGATTTATCTGAAAAGAATAAAAATTATTAAGACATTTTTTAATTAATATTTCAATGCAGTAACGACATCCAGTTTATATTAATTATCTAAAAACATATAAAATAAAAAGATATAGAAATTATTTTACATTCAAAGTAAGTTTAAAAGTATGTAATGCTTGAACCAATATATATGTGTTAGTACAATTTAAAAAATAAGTAGAATGCATTGGAGTAATGGACATAAGCTAAATAATTGTTAAATAATCATAGGAAATTAGTATTATAATTTAAATGTAATAAGTATAAGTTATGCGTACCTTCCTCCTCGAAGTCCACTGTTAGACTGGCTCGAAGTAAGCTATTAAAGTTTTTTTTTCGAAAGTTGTTTATATGTTTATCGGAGGGGATTAATTCTTTTAATTTCGAATATTATTTTCGTTATACTTACACCACTTGTAAGAAATCTTATTCTAAACGCATGCGCGTGCACATACACGCTTAAATCTAACAGAAGATTAATCTGAAAAGAATGAAAACTATCTCAGAATTTTGTATTTATACTTCGGTCCAGTAACGGATGTCTTTACTTGCCCGAAATATTAATTAAAAAATGTCTTAATAACTTTCGTTCTTTGCAAAAAAATCTTTTGTTAGATATATAGACGTTTATTCAAGCACATGCGCATAGAATAAGATTTCTAGCAAGTGGTGTAAGTATAACGAGAATAACATTCGAAATGAATAGAATTAATCCCTACCGATAAACATGTAAACAACTTTCGAAAAAAAAACTTTAATAGCTTACTTCGAGCCAGTCCAACAGTCGATTTCAAGGATAAAGGTACGCAAAACTTATACTTATTACATTTCAATTATAATATTCATTTTCTATGATAATTTAATAATTATTTAGCATATGTCTACTAGTCTAATGCACCCCCCTTCTTATTTATGAGAATATTGTAACACGTACACTTTCTAAATCTTTGTAAAAATCGTTGCAGTCGTCTCTTGATAGTTATTTTATATTTAAATTGAGTAGAAACGTGAGAACTTTTCAATCGATAGTATATTTTATATGTATATATAAACGTACGTTTTACTGTCTTTTCATCGTTCAGATGTTTGTTTTGTTACGGGTGTGAGAAAGAAACGCGTGAGATTTTTATATCACGCAATAGACTTTAATTTTTTTAATTGACATCAGCATACGGAGAAGGCTTTCAGCTTTCGTTCTATGCTTAATATGTCTTTGAACAAAAATCCTAGCAGAAATGACGTCGTTGTCAAGTCTCAGATTGTAAAACACACATGTCTGAAAATGTAGCTCGGAGGAGGTAAAACTAAAATCTTTGTAAAAATCGTTGTACTTGGCTTTTAAAAGTTATTTTATATTTAAATTGAGTAGAAACGTGAGAACTTTACAATCGATAGTATATTTTATATGTATATATAAACGTACGTTTTACCGTCTTTTCATCGTTCAGATGTTTCATTTGTTACGGGTGTGAGAGAGAAACGCGTGAGATTTTTATATCACGCAATAGACTTTAATTTTTTTAATTGACATCAGCATACGGAGAAGGCTTTCAGCTTTCGTTCTATGCATAATTTGTCTTTGAACAAAAATCGTAGCGGAAATGACGTCGTTGTCAAGTCTCAGATTGTAAAACACACATGTCTGAAAATGTAGCTCGGAGGAGGTAAAACTAAAATCTTTGTAAAAATCGTTGTACTTGGCTTTTAAAAGTTATTTTATATTTAAATTGAGTAGAAACGTGAGAACTTTACAATCGATAGTATATTTTATATGTATATATAAACGTACGTTTTACCGTCTTTTCATCGTTCAGATGTTTCATTTGTTACGGGTGTGAGAGAGAAACGCGTGAGATTTTTATATCACGCAATAGACTTTAATTTTTTTAATTGACATCAGCATACGGAGAAGACTTTCAGCTTTCGTTCTATGCATAATATGTCTTTGAAAAAAAATCTTAGCGGAAATGACGTCGTTTTCAAAAGTCAGATTGTAAAACACACACGTCTGAAAATGTAGCTCGGACAAGGTAAATCAAAAATCTTTGGAAAAAACGTTGTCTTCTGTGTGCACGTGTGTGTATAGACGTCTAAATTAAACAGAAGATTTATCTGAAAAGGATACAAGTTATTAAGGCATTTTATAATTAATATTTCGATCCAGTAACGACATCCAGTTTATATTAATTATCTAGAAACATATTAAATAAAAAGATATCGTAATTATTTTATATTTTGAATTACGTTAGAAAAAATGTAATGTTTAAATCAATATATACGTGTTAGAAAATTCTTACACATAAGAAGGATACATTATACTAGTAGACATTTATTAAATAATTATTAAATTATCACAGAAAATGAATATTATAATTAAAATGTAATAAGTATAAGTTCTGCGTACCTTCCTCCTCGAAATCCACTGTTAGACTGGTTTGAAATAAGCTATTAAAGTCTTTTTTATCGAAAGTTGTTTATATGATTGCCGGCGGGGATTAATTCTGTCCTTTTCGAAATCTATTGTTTGACCGGCATGCGCATAGAATAAGATCTCCTACAAGTAGCGCATGTGCAACGGGGATAATATTCGAGATTAATAGAATTTATCCAATCAGATAATCATGTAAACAACTTTCGGTAAAAAAAACTTTAATAGCCTATTTCAAACCAGTCTAACAGTGGATTTCGAGGAGGAAGGTACGCAGAACTTATACTTATTACATTTCAATTATAATATTCAATTCTTTCGATTAATTAACAATTATTTAGCATAAGTCTACTACTCTAATGCACCCCCCTTCTTATTTATGAGAATATCGTAACACGTACACTTTGATTCAAACGTAATTCAAGATATAAAAGAATTTCGATATCTTTTAATTAAATACGTTTTTAGATAAATGCTAGGAAGGAGATGTCGTTACTGGACCAATTTATTAATAAAAATATTTCCTAATAACTTTCATTCTGTGCGTGCACATACGTGTATTGCGATAGGGTCTCGCTCCTTTGATCTGGGCACTATCGGCGACGCCAGACAGTCGGAGAATGTTTCTTTATTTTTTTTTGGACTGCATATTATACATAGAACAAAAGCTACAAGCCTTCCACGTTATCTGATGTCAATTAAAAAAAATATAGACTCTTGTGCGATATGAAAATCTTACGCGTTTCAATCTGTTACCCCTAGCAAATGAAACATCTGAAGTATAAAATGATTATACATACATATAGTGACCTACTTTTGAACAGCTGTTATCTATTTCTAATGATAGATTTTTATTTTATTTCCTAATATTCAGGTAATCAATAAGTATATTTATGAATGATATATTTTTATTAAATCGATTATTTAAAAATTCTTCCATACGTACGTATTAGAAATAATACTTTTCTGAAACAATAAGAAAAGAAAAATTTCGTATAAAAATTCTTATATATTTCGTATGGTATCCGTAAAAATACAAAAATTATTTATGAAAATTGTACTGTAATAAGTTTCTATAGATAAAGTCAATAAAAAGAATCAAGTTGCATGGATTAAAAATATTATATTAAATTTACGAAATGAAAAGAAACTAATCACAATTACAATGTTCATGGTAAGTGGTCTTTAGCTGGATTTTACTTGCCATGGAATGCATAGCATATAAAATATGATAAACATTATATGGAAAGTAAAAAACCAGTGCCCAGGTCTAACCACGAGGAGGTAACCGCTTCTGAAGACCCTAGAGAGATGTAAAAATCTTTAAGATTGCAACATTCGAATAAAATATCTGACGAAGAACTTTTTTTAAAAATACTTGTAAATAGCATCTGCCTAAGGGTAAGAATTGAAACAAATTAAGAATAATTATCGATATAATAGAAGAAAGTGTGAATACAAAATGACTAAATGAAAACGGGGAGTGAATTCGAGTGGAATTAAAATAACAACGATGATTAAAATTAAATCTAAACACATATTGAATAAAAAGATATCGAAATGTAGGGAGAGAGAGAAAGAAAAGAAAGAGTATAATGTGTGTTAGAGAGAGAGAGAGAGAGAGAGAGAGGGAGATAGCGAATAAGAATAAGAATTAGAATTTAACTACATTTAACGTATAGTAATGTATATAATATGTATGGGTGTGTGTTCTAGCTAGACATTCCATAGGCGTAAACAAACGACCAACAGTCGAGCGACATTCGAGACTTTCGAGGATAAACAATCGATGATCTATTCATTTCCCGTTCGTCCTTTGACAAGTACATATCAGCGTTGACGTATCGTATTACATTATTTAATAATTTAATATTTCCAACATTATTATAATAAATTTAATATTATAGGAAGTTGTTCTTTATCAAAGTGACTATAAAAATCGTCTTATTTTTTAGATTACTTTTGATTGAGTTTTTTGGTATATTTATTGTTTTATTTAAACAATTATAAAGATTTTTATTAACAATTTTTAACAACATTACATACTTTACATGTAATTAAATACAAGTAGTTAGTTCTAGACAATTAATATTGCTTGAGTTTGTATATTAAAATACAAAAGAAACACTATCAATCAAATAGTTGCATTTTTTGGTACATTTCATAATTATTTGATAACTTTCACTTGTAACTTTGTCAATTCTCATAGATTATTACATTTTCTTTTCATATATCACATTGAATCATTGTGACAAAATTTTTTATAATGTGTGACTTGCCTTTAGAAATGATTTATAGGAAATATTGTTTTATAATCTTTATTATGTTTCAGCTTTTCAGAGTTTTATTTTTTACATTTTTGTATTTATCATCATCCTAAAGGTCAGATGCACCCATCCTGCATTCATCAATGAAGAAGAAACGTTAGTTACTTTTTTATTAAACATTTTCTCAAAATAATTCTTTTAACTTTGTCTTATAACAATGATATTAATAGTTTTGTTTTTATTTCTGTTCCAGATCATTGTTTAAATAGCCTGGAGTGGAAATTTACTTTAAGAATAGTCATCTCACCGAATTGACCCCATGCTGTGCAGTTGCAGAGTCAGTGTTAATGTATTGTCATCGTCATCCTAAGGGTAAGAGACCCATCCTGCATTCATCACTGTAGATTCGAAGTAAGCATACTTTTCTAATTAATAATTTCACAAAAGTTTTAAAGGCTCTTAATATATGATAATGTTATTAACAGTGTTGTTTTTCATTTCTGTTTCAAATTATAATTGCAAGCGTGCGCGAAGCAATGTACGTGAGTCTTTAATCGTTTAAATATAATTCAGGATTTTTGGGAAGTAATAGTAAGAAGAAAAAATATTGAATATATAAATTCTTTGATATCTACGTTTTACAGCATGTCTTGAGATTAATTAATTATGTGAATGTGTTCTTAGAAAAGAATGTATAACTAAAAGAAAAGAGGCACTTTTACCAATAATACGTTGAATTAAATAAGAAATGATAAATAATAGGAAAACATTATAAATAACTGTTAAAAGTAATTTTATCAACGCCTTGATTTTTTAACTTTACACGTTCAAAACAATGTTAACTTGAATCTTTATTGGTTTTTAATATCAAAGTATTAATAACGAATATATATTAATTATGACATTGAAATGTTACCTATTTACAATTCTTTTTCAATATGAAAACTATTTAAAATTTTACCGTTCTGAAAAAAAAAAAGAAATCACGACTAACGCTTTTTATTGTTATTCTTCTTACTCACAATCAGTATATCTATCTCTTACAACGTACAAAATAAAAAAATAAAAACATTCTGTTCTTTAACACATCATTATTCGTGAGAAAGTATATAAAATTCTATACGGTGATCTGAATAATTATATATATATATAATTATATGTAATTTTTCAAAAATGACGTAAATCGTACGTCATATTAACGTTTTGTGTTCACTGGGTATATATAATAATTAAAAAATATAAAAAAGAGAAGATAAAATCTAGTATATATAATATTTATTAGTAAATATTTTAATATAATTTAATAAGGGAGTATTTTCTAGTATTACCACCCATTGTTGAGATAATTTTTGGGACTTTTATTTCAGGAAACGCTTTCATTTACAATGTTGCTTTTTCACAATTATATTTATATACATGTTTGAATTAACATCTTAAATTTTTGCGCATCATCATTAGTTTAACTTTTTCAAAACAACAACTGTTACTGCCCAACTAGAACTTTTTCTTATTTCCGAAAAATTAAAAATTTTCTACTTATGCATAAATATTTGAAGCATAAGTTTTTCAGTGAACTCATAACTGCTTTCTTAGAACAAAGAAGTTAAAAGTAAAAAAATAACTGTTACATCAGAACTAATTGAAAATTTTAACAGTTTTCTTCAAACCCTGAAACAAAGAGGACTTTTGGAATTGTAATACTTATAAAATACATTAAATATATTGAATAGAAGATATACATATATATATATATATATATATATTTGTGTAATTTGAAAACAGTTTTATTTACAATAAATGTATAGAATATTTTTCAATGTTTTGCATAATTAAAATATTTCGATAAAATACAGGCCTGAAATGTAACGCATGATTCTCAATCTTACGAAATTCAAATGTGAATATTAATTTCAATATAAACCATACATTTTCTATACTTAACCAACCAGTCATCTCTAATGATTTCGTTTCATTTTTATAATTAATTCATTTTTGTATAATCATAGATAGTACTTAACTCTTTTTATATTCGATCCTCTCTACTTTTACATCATCTCCAACTAACTGATATACATAAGTTACAACTGTGGAACTTTGTATATCCATTAGAACAAAAGATGGAATGACGGATCTGTAAATGTAATAAGCAAAGTGTCAATATTTAAAGATATTACCATATTTTAAGAGACTAATGAGTAATAAGTAGTCATTTCAAAATGTAGAGTCAAATACAAATGATTAAAGTCTTATGTCATTAAATATATTTTCTTTTTAAATTTGTTTAATTGTGGTATTATTTCTTAATTTTCATGTTTTATATTTCAATGGTATTCAGTTAGAGACTTTTAGAAATTATATGCAGTATCCAACTAAGCGTCTTGTCCAAATATGTCAATTAAATATATTATACACTCGTTATTATATATTAGAGCTTACGTATCCAAAGGATTATATGCACCCGTTGCTGACCCAGGATTAATGTAAAATTTATTTTCATGCTCGTAAGCTTCAAATTTATGAGTGTGACCCGATATTAAAATATCAACATCCAATTGTCTTTGAATCAAAGCTAAAGCTTCTGGATCTCCCCATGGTACAACTTGATGACCATGTGATAATCCTATTCTAAATTGTCCAACGGTGACAACTTTTTGTTCTGGATAATTTAAATTCTGTAATAAGAAAGAATAGATATTAATATGACATGCAAGTTAGAGAAAGATTATACAAAAAAAAAATACGTACCTCGTCAAAATCTCCTCTTACTACATGTACATCACTGGCTAGCGTCTTTAAATAATCATATGATTCTTTTGTACAAAGATTACCTGTACATAATATATGTTGTATTCTACCTGGTACCAAAAGTTTTTTAAATTTGCTAGGAAGACTACTACACCTATGTGGAATGTGCAGATCTCCCAATACTAAAACAAGCTGTACACATAATGATTAATTATTGTAATATAAATGACCACAATTGTAACACCTTTTAATCATATATGTTTAACATAATTAAGGTATATATATAATATAATAAACTAGTTTTATGGTACTATGAAACATAAAGTTTAGAGGTTGGGAAATGTATATATAATAATAAGAAGATCTCTCTCACCATGATTCTATAAGTAAAGTTTTTATAAAAATACACTTATTAACATATGTTTATTAACGCACCACATTTATTAACAACTAATAAAACGTTATAGTAAACTGTCAAACTAGGCTAATGGGTGTAGTTGACAATTATATTCAACCAATATCTCGATTTTTCATTGGAAATTTCGATTAATCGAACATTGAAAACATGGCCTTACTCACGAATGAATTCGAACGTTTATTTTATAAACCAACGATAGTGATTGCTTAGAATAGATTATAATTAATCAAAGCAATAAACGAATATACAATTTTACAAACGCGAAAGATACAATTTTTGCAATGTATAATGTATAACAAAATATATGAAGTTTGAACGTTTAATGGCGGGAACATTTTTGAGTTACTTTAAATTTATTTTTTTTTTTACTTAAATATTGTTTCATAATTATACAAAATTAAGTTGAAAATAAAACCATGAAGTGTGTCATAACTGGAGGAAATATTAAAAGTATATTTGTAACGAATATTTTATCTAGGTTATGTTACAATTATAGATATAAAACATTTACTTTTTTTAGTAAATAACATATCTTTTGTGTATGAATATTTAGGGATTTTTATAAGAAAATATTTATTTATGTCATAACAATGTCATGTGTTTGCAATTCCAGTTGTAGCAAAAGCTATCCATGCACTAGCAAAGATTGGAGATGAAATGTATGTAGAACCGCAATCAAATAATTTATCCTTTCGTTCAGTTAACATGGCCAATTCTGCCTATGCAGACTTCACATTTTTTGAGAATTATTTTTCTTATTATGATTTTGATGATCTTGAAGAAGATGAAGCTTTAAAATGTAAAATTTCTATGAGGGTAATTTCATTTTAATATTTAATGTTAATTTGTTAACGCTTCATTTAATTAGATTACGTTCATTTGTTACAGAGTGCTATGACCGTTTTCAAAACTCCAAATGTAATAGATAAACAAGTAGAAACTTGTCATATCGAGTTAAAGCCAAATGCAGATTTTCTTTTTATTACATTAAATTATAAAAATAGCATCATAAAGAAACACATTTTACCTATCATAGATTGTGAGAAATTACAAGTATGTTCTACGTAACATTACTTTTCTACTATTTTCATTTGTTCATTTTCTATTAATTATTGTGTATATTATTTCAATATCTTTCTAGGCTAAATATGTCAAAGATGGTGACACTAACCATTTATCCGCACAATCTACCATACTTGCAGATGCTATACAAAATTTCCAACAAAATTTAATTGAAATAACTCTTGAAATACTTCAGCAAAAAGTTTTGCTTAGAAATTATATAGATGATACATCTAGTAAGTTACTTTTATGAAATTATTTTATTTAAAACTTATTAATAAATAAAACATTTTATTTTTTAATATAGACATAGCTAACACAACAAGGACACAATTGGTATTATTTAGAAGCGAATTTGATAAATATTCAGTAAATACAGAGACAGTTATTACGTTTTGTATGAAAGAATTAAGAGCAATTCTTAATTTTGCTGAATCTGTTAAATTACCAATTAATATATATTTAGAAACTGCAGGAAGGTAAGTTTAATATTAGGTTGGGGAACACTATGTCATCCAGCATATGTAATAGATTCTTTCATCTGACCCCGTATTTGTTCGATCAGCCTTAAATACAATATAAACATAATTTAATTGACAATTAATTCTTTGCACTTGAGACATGATTTAATACAAAACAAAATAAAACAAAAAACACACAGAACAGAAGAGAACCGAACAGACACACAAAGTGCTGACTATCAACAAAACAGAACAGAATAGATGAGGTGACTATTGCTCACCACTTAGTTTGGTGCGGAAATGTGATGCGCGGCGAGAACTGTTTTTATTTTATTTCTTTCAAGTGAGTTCCTAATCCCTTTCCTGTATAATAGTACGAAGATAACATAATCTCCCTTCCCTATGGAAATAATGTTTTCTTATCTTAAATTAGTGTGCAACTATGAACCGGATTCAGTGTAGCAAAAGGATTATAAAATTTAAATTTTCTGATTCCCATAAGGTTAGAACTTGTAATGAAATAAGCCTAAGTGAAGATGAGTTTGATGTAATGTTGCTCAAAGAGGAAATTACATCTATACATGGTGAGTTTGACGATAGAGAGAACACGAGTAGTGATGATGATGATGATGATGATGATAGTGATAAAGTAAGAGGTGTAAGAAGACGAAAGATCAGAAAAACCGGACATACATCTCGGCAATTGTTTTATGAAATATCATACAAAACAAAATTACAAAGACTAATGTTTAAGACATTATCTTTGTAAAGGTGTAAAGATACACCAAATGTTAAAATATAAAAGTTCTATATGATAATTAGTGTGTGTAATCATTTCAAGTTAGGGGTAAGAAATTCACCAAAAGCACTACAAAACATCTCGAGTTGCTGGTTTGTCCGTGCGAAAATAGCCCTAAGTGCAAAGGGTTAATGGTGGGATTGCAAACGACACCACATTGATGTCATTGGACGACATAGTGTTAATTATTTTTATTTTATGCCATATTACAAGATTGTTTAATTTTTATTTGGTTTATCTTTTCCTTTCTCTTTTATTCTGGTAGACCTGCTGTATTTGTGATAAAAAATTCAACCTTCGAAACAAATTTGGTATTGTCTACTTTAAATCCTGATGTAGATAGCCAATCTGAAACAACTGTTACCGGTAAAGCAGCCAAATCTGTACGAAGAAAGGCTACAGTTAAAAGATCAACAAAACGATCAAGTAAATCTTCAAGTAAAAAAAATAATACATCTATTTCTAATAGAACTAATCGTTATGCTTTATCACCACAAAAAGAAACAAGTTGCATAGAAATAATGAGAAACGATGATAACCATGCATATTCAAAAGAACATAATCAAAGTGAAGTTACAGCAAATGTGAATGTATCAACTATGAGAAATGTGTATTCTAAACCAAGTGTATCTAGCGATGAAAAGAAATCAGTATGTGGTGTATTTTCAAACATATTAAAAAGAAAGTCCAATGAAGGTGGTACAATAGATTTGGATAGTGTTGGTAAAAAAAGTGATGACAATGACTTTGAAAATTCTGTCCCTAAATCACCATCTCCTCCATCTAAGAAAGCACGCTTCATCTTTAAAAAATGTTTTCAAACAACATTTAATTTAAGTATGCTTCCTGGTCACGATATAATTTTGGCTGAAGATTCAGATGAAAATAGTGAATAAATCTATTATTTATAAAAAATATTCTTGTAAATTTATTCAAAAATCTGATTAGAAATGATTATTTTACTATTAATACAATTAAATTTTATCAATAATTTCTTAATCACACTGGATACTACGAAATGTGTTTGTTAACTATTAATTTTGTTTCTATGTCAACATGTAATAGTAATTTATTAAATTCAGCCTACTGGTGGCCTTGAATTTAGACTTTGTCCATTTGAATTTGTCAATAAATTTTAAAAATTATATAGAACACTTTATTATAAGAAAATTGGTCTTACAAGACATGCCCAATCATCTGAAAAAACATTATAAAATGCTAGGAAGGATCATCCCCAAAAATATTACTTACAAAAATAATATATATTATAATATAATTGTATTTTTATTATATCTTATGTAAGTACAAATAATCTTGTGAGATCAACAACCATTTTTATCATGTATGTAAATATAATTATATTTCTCTGTCAATAAAATGTTCTGCAATAAAATTTAATATCAATTTTGAAAATTAAATAATTTTAAATTATATTTTTATTTTTTAAGAATTTTTGAGCTTTGCATTATACAAGCAAATATCAATTATTTATTTAAAATTTATAACGGAAATGGGGGTATGAATACTTTTGTGAACTGATTGTACGCGTATAACCTTAACTCAATATTCAGTCATTGAGTGGCATAGGCTCGTTAGCTAACTTATATGAAAAAAAATAGTAACATTTTGCAGCGTATAAAGTAAATAATAAATAATAATAAATGATGAAGAATATTAATATAGCATTAGGATTATCCGTAATAAGTGGTATAGGTGGTTGGTATGCAGCTAAATATTCAGAACGAGGAAAGTTTTCTCATGCTGTGAAAAACAATGGAACGAATATTTTTCAAAACATTAATCGTATGCCCGGATTACCATTATTTGGCAGAGTATCTGCAGCTACTTTTAATAGAGTACCTACAGATGTTGAATCAGATATGGGCTCAAAATTATCTACGACTGGAACAAGAGTATCTCAGGTAATTTCAAAATATAATGGTTAATTATTTTCATTTTAATATAGGTTAGGGAAAAAGAAATCCATTTATTTTTATGTTTATTTCCAACTAAAAATAATGGATTTCTTTCCCTCCCATCCTTTATTATATTTTATAATGTAATGTTATCGAAGAAATGCGGAGTAAATATTAGTATGCATTCTTTTATGATATTTATTATTATTAGCCATTAATATTTACTCTTAGATCATTAATAATAGATTCTGTTAACTTTAATAGATTATGAAATTTGGTTTCCCTGGTTATGATAACATAAGATCATATGAAGATTTTGTTTTATCTTATGACGCAAGAAATCGTGTTGCACATTGGGTATTTGAACACCTAACAAAAGAAAGATTACAATATAATAAAAGTGTAGATCGTTCAAACTGTGAATTCAAGCCAGATACCAGTATACACCCATATTTTAGGTATTTAATTCCATATTTTTTTTCTTTGATGAACCTATAAATATAGCTGGTTATGATTTATACATTTATTATTTCTAATCATACATCAATATAGATCGGATAACAGCGATTATAAAGGAAGTGGTTATGATCGTGGGCATTTAGCTGCTGCTGGAAATCATAAAATACACCAAAATCATATAGAACAAACATTTTTTCTTTCAAATATGGCACCACAAGTTGGTAACGGTTTTAATCGTCACTCTTGGAATAGATTAGAAAAATATGTGAGAAAATTAACTAATATTTATAAAGATGTTTATGTTTGTACTGGTCCATTATATATTCCAAAGTAAGTAAATTGATATAAGTAGATATTAATAAAAGATATAAATAGAATGGAAACGTTATAGAAGAGAAGGTGCAGATGGCAAATTGTATGTACGCTATGAAGTTATTGGGGCAAATCATGTCGCAGTGCCAACACATTTTTATAAAGTAATCGTTGGAGCAACTGATAACTTAAACTATGAAATGGAGGCTTATGTAATGCCAAATATGCCTATTGATGACAATACTCCTCTTACAAATTTTCGGGTATATTTTTTAAAATACATATATAGAACAATATTATTTAATTCGATTTGAATGTGAATATAATAGATTTGACATATAATAGGTACCACCAGAAACTATCGAAAGGGCTGCTGGTCTTCTATTTTTTGATAAATTATCTCGTGAAAAATTGACGAAAATCAATGGAAAAAGTATAGTTTAATCATCTACGGGCCGAACTTTGTTCATAGTCCTTTTAGTACATTGAAATTCCAATTGAGTTATAATTTTGCCAATATAACATTTGCCTTTCGTATTAATTTGATACGAGATGCAGGCATTCAGTATCATTTTAGAAAGAATTGAAAATACTACGAGACAGCCCGTCTTTTTATAGGGGCCATCTTGCTGCCGCCTCTCTAACGTAAATAGTAATAATCAGAAGCAGTCATCAAACCAAGTATTAACCGTATCCATCGTTGTCTATCTTTGGTGATTGTACGGGAACTAGTTTTTTTCAACAAGTCGAGGCAGTTTAGAAATTGTACATGTAAGAAATATTTGTATATACAAAGAATTTTATGAAATAATAAGATGTATTACTATTATTTATATTTTGAGATTTTATTGCTTTTTGTACAATTGATGATTGAAGCTTTCATCATTTATATTATAATAAATTCAATACATAATCGTATTTTACCGATCACGAAAATAAGCACTCGTAGAAAAAAGTACATATATTCATGTTTATACAATTTTAGGCACGACCACAGGAAATGGCTTTTAATATCCAAATTTCAGTCTAATAAGAAATAAAATTCTTGTCTTTTTAATGTATTCTTCTAAACTTGTTCGATTTATTTCGTAAAATAATTCTTTCAATTCTAATATGCTCATATAAATATAATTCGAATGAGAGTTAATTTGTATTTTTAAATTATATTATCTTTCATTATTAATTTCCGACTATAAGTTTTTTTTTACATGCGTTAACATAAAAATATTGCATAGCACGTCGTACAGCGTTATAGTACTAGTGTAGTAGTAGATAGATAGTATTATATCAATACGACTCTTTTCACAGGATTTATTATATATACATAAGGATTACTATTTTTGCCATGTTGTGTCATGTCTAAAATGCGCAATATATCATACTGATGATTTTTTTACGCATGTATTAGATCCACTGGAAAATTCTGTTAAATAAAATGAAATGTTGAAATTCTGTTGATATTAAAATGATGAAATTATTGTTTCATTGAATTTAGAAAAGCACGTATATATAATAGAAATACGGTAGTAAAAAAAAGCAGTCACTCAGACAGCTAAAAGAGGATAAAATTGTTGGACAGAATTTTTCGTAGACCTAATGTATAGTTTATTATATTATAAGTATTTTGAACGCATCCTTGGTCGAGTTAATTCTCGCCATTACTTTGGTCACAGTAGTAATATTACATACCAAAAAGTAAATTTGTTTGTTTGTTTGTTAAAATACTATATTAATTTTTAAATACAGTATTAATTCATATAAAATCCTATTGACAAAATCATTAATAAATTTTATGACTTATAAACTATTTTTTATTTACATAAAATTAACAGATATGATAACATAGCGAAACAGCACTCGCCAAATGTTTTCATATTCTTGTCATTTATCTACGCTTATATTCTACTTTGACCAATATTGGTACATATCCAATGTCAAAAAAATGTCAGAATTTCTATATTTATTTATAATAATTTAGGCACTAATATATGGACGGGTTTCGTTATTTGAATGCTGCAATTACGTATCACTTACATAGTAAGGACACTTATTACACCTTTAAGTACACTTTGTGTGATATTTATCATACATCATCTTCAAACAAATAAAAAAATACCAAAAGAATGAAAAACTCAGAGCTCTTCATTATTTTAACGGGGTTTACATTTAAAGTTTCCAATATTAACAATGATTATACAGTTTGACTATTACAATCTCTTTGTTACTCCTTGTACTTGTATCGTCTTGAGTTCTATTTTTTTGTTAAAAAAATCTAATTTCAGTAATATATTTATAACAACATTGCATAAACTAAATTAATATGTAATCTGTAAAATACTGCACACCTTTATATATCGCGCCTTTCTCTTTCTATTTCTTCTTTGCCTCATTTTTTTATGTATTTTTTTTTTTTCTGCTTGCTTTTATATTCTTTTGTACTTTTCCTATAACTTCTATGAGAAGTGACTTTGTATTTTTGTTTTCTTTTTTATTCAGTTTGTTTCTTTTTTTACGCTCAACAGCTTATGAAGAATTTCATCATATTTATACCATTGTAGCATGATATTAATTACCATTGAAATTAAATACCAATGAAATAATTATTAAGCAGCATAGACTAGAAAACGCAATGAAACGTTTGATGATATGCCACTTGAAGATTTGTTATCATCCAATTTCTTTTTTTTTTTTTTTAATGTAATAATAACGACTTACGCACTCGATAGACTAGGTTGCGTATAATGCCGATCACTTCTTCTTCTTCTTCTTCTTATTATTATTATCAAACCCCATATAAGCTCTTCAAATCAGTCTTTCCTCCGGTGGAGGTTTCATCACGTTGTCCATCTCCACCCGCGGATTGCTAAATTCCTGAGCACTCGGGCTGTATGTACCACGAGTAGCACGTTTCTTTCTAGCCATCATAAATAAGGCTATAAGTGAGCCTGCCGCAATGAGAAATAAACAACCAACGATGGGTCCTACGATAATAGCAATATTGAATGCTTGACTTCCAAGAGGATGACCAGACTGAAAAATGGAAAAATCAGTTAGACCAGTCCCATTATTATAAATAAATATATTTATTCTTAATTAAGTATCGGTTGTATCTTAAAAATGCTAATATCATAAAAGGGGGCTACCATTATTAAATAAATGTGGTTAATATTTACATTAAAATATAAACATATAATCATATAATCTTTTTTTTCTGATGTAAGACTAATCCTATATTGTTAATACTGAAGAAAATATTTATATAAAATTGATAAATTTTTCTTTTCACAAGTATTTGGCAGCATCGTAGGTCAATACTTTTTTTAACAACATTTAATCCTATTTTACGTTTGTTTTATTTCGCTAAAGTGTCTTTTGAGACATCGCATGTATATATATATATATATATTAACTATTTATTTTATAGAAGTTATGTTAAAAATGAATTGAAATATAATAAAAGTTATTGTACGAATAGTTAAATATAGATAATTGTAATTATTTTACTTACCTCTGTACAATTTTGTCCAGTATACTCTAGAGTACACAAACATTGATAATCACCATCATCTTCGCACTTACACGTGCCTCCATTTTTGCAGTGATTCTATTAAAAAAATAAACAGAGTATACTTATACGAAAATGGATGTAAGTATGTATTATGTTGAAATATTAGTTTGTGGAAAAAGAAATCCATTATTTTGTCGGTATATGGTGATCGATATATATCGTAAAGTATCGATGAAACAATTTCAAATTTAAATACTTACTTCTTTACAGGGGTCATCCATTTTACAACTATATCCACAATATCCAGAATTACAAATACATTGATAAGTACCAAGCAAGTTTTCGCATTTTCCGTATCCACAGTCAGTCAATGGATCTTGACATTCATCTACGTCTAAAGAACAATCTGGTCCCGTATAACCGGTGCCTGAACAATCGCATGTAAAATTATTCACCTCGTCGTAACATTTACCATCATTTTTACACGACACGTTACCATCCGCGTCTGGTGCACAATCGTCTATATTTATTTCACAGTAAAGTCCCGTGTAACCAAGAGGACACATACATCGAGGAGTCTAGAAGAAACAAGGAAAAAGAAATAAAAAAAGAAATAAGTAAAGAAAGAAAAGGAAATCATTAAAACTGATATATAAGGTCTGATGTATAACTATTTTCTTAATCTATATAAAGTGTCCAATTGATAAGGGAGAACGATCGGTAATCTATTTGATTTCAATAAATTCGATAAATTCGATAAATTCGATAAATTCGATAAATTCTTACCGAACTACACGAAAGATATTATTTGTTATATGAGATACGTAGCATTTTTTTTTCTTCTTCTTCTATTAAAATAGAGAAAAGGATGAATAAATCAATAATACCTGATTTAACAAATCACATTTGCCACCATTTTGACATTTCTGGACTTGGCAATAAGGCAGATCGCATTGGGTGCCTTCAAAACCGGACATGCAAGTACACGTGAAATTATCTCCCGTTTTTGAATTAACGATATCCGTACAAGTTGAACCATTTTTGCAAGGCTCGCTTTGACACGTTATAAGTCGAAAATGTTCGCAATGTTGGCCAACAAATTGATCGAGACATTCGCAACGGAAGGATCCAGGTTCGTTAACGCAAACGCCATTATGTTGGCACGGATTGAGATACGAAATACATTCGTTAATATCGTTGTCGCAACTAAAAACAGACAAAATGATAAGATTTAGATAAGTTAAGAAGGACACACACAACGAGAATCGTAATCTTTTACAGAAGGTATAATGAAAGAAAAAAAAAAAAAAAAACAGATACTTCACATTAGGTAAAGTTACTCTACAGTTGTCCTATATATGTGTGTGTATACTTACAGCCAACCTTGCCAACCACTGTTACAAATACAACTATAATTAGCAATCTCATCGACGCAAGTTGCATTATTTTGGCATTTATTGTCAATGCACTCGTCGATATTGATAGAACAATCATCTTCTGCATAGCCTGCTAGGCATTCGCAAACATAGCTATTTGCTTTGTCACGACAATAACCGTCATTCATACAATCGATATGATCGAAACATAATTGACAACCAATATTATCACTCAAATTATGGTTTTGTAGAGACAAGTATTCAAAAGGTGTAAAGTTAGCGTTTTGATATACCTCCTCATTAGTGAAGTAATGTAATAACATGCTACCGATTCTCACTTCACCAAGGCAACCTTTAAATGCTTCTCCTATAAGGATATAAGTAATTATTAAACATTATTTTATTCAATTTTCAATAAAATAATCTAACAATAAAATGGTACCCCCCGACCTTCCCCAAGATAGATTTTCTATAGATAGTTGTATAGATTTTGAATTGAAATATCTATACAGAAATGTTACTGGTTATGCAAATAATGCATTCTTCAATTTGTAATTTATATTTTTGTGTTAAGTAATAAGCGGTCAATTATTTTGGCAAAAAATAAAAATTGGTGTTATTTATGCACATAAATTGATTAAATATTTCAAGGATTTTCGTCTTAAAAAGTTTTATGCAAAATCTTTTTTCGTTCTATTTTTTTTATATCATTTTATTCATTTAAACTATTTCCTTCTAATAAAAAGAGAGGGAGGGAAAAGATAATTGTATATTGTTTTTAAAGCAAATAGCAAATTAAATCTTCAATTAAAAACAATGGAATTTCTGGAGACTTTGTTTTTTTGTATAATAAATAAAATCATAAGAAATAATTGTAAGAAAATACCTGATATCATTTGATAAGGTGGTGTAGCAGTAGTAAGAATGTAATCAACATTATTTTGTTTAATAGCTTTCCTGTTCGTAGCTTCATTATTATTTGTCAGAGTAAAATAGGCATTACGTGCGGAAAGAGTATTACCTAATCCACCTAAAGTTACTGTACCGTCGAACAGCAATTTATACCATAATGCAAAGCTAAAATTAGGGCTAACTTGAGGCGCGTTTTCGTCGTTGCTATTTTCATAAGTGCACTCCATGGAATTGTTATTTAATCTTAGTATTATGGACGTCCAATTTCCATCGGGTTCATTTTTACCAAAACTCAAGGTACCATGATTCTGATCATCTAGTCGCCAAGAAACAGTGATTTTGTCTTTATAAACTGACACTGTAAAGTGCTGTTCACCTAGGCGAGGTGCCATGTGCATCAAAGTGCCACCAGTATTTGATCGATATGTTATTCGAATAGTATCGATAGTAATGTCGGACTCGTTTCTTTCTTCCATTTCCATTCGACCGTAAACGTAAGTGAATGATGTAGTGTTGCCATTAAATGTGGCATTAGCGATACACTCGTACCCATCGTCGAGATTCTGACACTTGGAACCAGTTGGGCAATCTTGCAGTTGACAAAATTCCATTTCTTGACAAGTTTTGCCGGTATAACCACGGGGACATTGGCACCAAAAATCGTTCCAGGTAACGTGACAAGTACCACTGTGGTTACAGGGATTACTAATACACACGTTGTCGGATAAAACTCCTTGAAGAACTTTGTCATGGTCGAAGGTAACATTGCCGAATTGCGTTGGTGTCGGTATATCTTTTGCCTTTGCATATAAGTTAATTGAATGATATTTATTAGGTCATTTATAAAAGATTTCTTATAGATATAAATTGTATATTATTATTATAATAAGTACAGTATTTAATATACCTTCAAAGGGAAGAATTCCACAACCATGATCTCATTGCCGTTAGATATCTGTACATCCTGTATGATTCCTTTAAAATTAATTTGGGGTACTTGTTGAATTTCCATTTGACGACTGTCGACTTGTCGTATATATCTGGATGCTTGTGGTAAACCTCCCAAATAAAGCACAGTAACATTTAATTGTCCCGACGCGCTAATGGTCTTGCGAAAGTATTCAGTGCCATTGATCTTCACTTGGACCAACGTGACATTCCTGATAACTTGGATCAGATGGTTGTTTCCGTCATTTAATTTAACACCACCTACCGTATACGCCTCGGTACCATTAAATTGGATTCTAACGAGTAATTCTCCACCTTCCAATTGTGCTGCAATATAAGTCTTGTCTTGAGACTTTGAATCCATTTGAGGAGCAGGTTCAGATCCTAAATAGAATATGTCACCCATATCTTGTCTCGTTCGTATGAACATCGAAATATCTACGATCGATCTGACAGCTTTTCTTGCCATATCGGAAACTTTAACTGTGACGTAACCATTAGTTATGTTCTCAAAACCAAATGTGGCAGCAGTCATATTGTACTGGCACGTGTGACCTAAATACGGTCGCTCACACTTGCAAGAGAAATCTCGCCAACCGTCTGTACAATGACCTCCGTTTTTACACGGATTTGGTTCACATTGTTCTTCACGTGGACATCCCGGCTCGATACCTTCCATGTACACTGTCTTAGATGTTGTCCCTGAATAGACCTAAAAGTACAAGATCTATTATAGGTAACTTTAGAACACGTTAAAACATTTATTTTTGTATAGTTTTTCTTATTGTTTTATTAGAATGAAAGTAAGCACACCCATTCTCCATTAATAACGACGTCTTCGGTACAGCCTATAAAAAAAGCTGGACCATGTGTAAGTCCTCGAAGAGAATAAATTGTACCACCAACGTATGTCATCGGGAATGAAGTGTGATTTGAATTAGATCCCTCATTTAGACTAATTGGATATATCGTTTGTTCTTCGTTGGCCGATAAAACCAAATGTGTTGTATTGATGGCTACGAAAACTTTTTGCCACGATGAATTGTTTAGTCCGCTACCAATGAAAACGCCTTCCCATTTATTCAACAGGCTCGAATGTAAATTAAGTTTCCCATTAACGAGTTCAAGAATGTAAAACGTTAAACCCTTGCCAATAGCCAACAAACCATTTGGTAACGTAGTTCGGAAACGAAATTGAATGTCGTATCCTTCCTCACGAGTTGTGTTTACGAGAACATATGAACTACCGTTCAACGACATCGTAGTCACCTGGAAAATAATAATATATTTATAAGTCATGTTTCTTTTATTATAGATAAGATTTTATTCAAAGAAAGATCACTACTTTACATACCTTTCTCTTTTTCGAAAACATTTTGAAACAAGTATGAATAACTTACATTAATAGTGTGCTGCTAACGCTATCGCAAATACATGCTGTCGCCTTTACATGTACGAGCAAAATAATCTATGATCTTACATAAGTAAAAAAATCCGTGATATGTGTGTGTGTGTGTGTGTGTGTGTGTGTGTGTGTGTGTAAAAAGACGGGAATTAGTAAAAGTTCATTAAATATAATCGATGAAATAAAAAGATTCAATAAAATTGATTTTAACCATGCGAACTAAGGCCCCTGAGCTTCATTAATTATTCTCTTCGTACATGTATCAAATAACTGAAATAATTCTCCCGCATTAAAGACATGGATACTTACATAATTACATATTTCACCATGGAAACCATTTGGACAAGTACAGTTAAATCTGTGTATCTTTTCATCAACGAGATATGGCCAACAAGTACCGTTATTTTGACAGGCATTACCCATGCAACCCGTTAACTCAACGGAACAATTTTTTCCGCCATATTCGGGTTGGCAAGTGCAAAAATAATCGGCTCTACCATCAGTACAGACGCCGTGGACGCAAGGAGTATATCTTTTGCATTCGTCTATGTCATGCTGACAGTTATCACCTTCGAAACCTTCGTCACATTCGCAAGTAAATCCACCTATGCGATCAATGCAGCTACCAGCTAGACAAGGATTACTCTCGCATTCGTTTATGTTAACTTCGCAATTTTTACCAATTACTCCTTGAACGCATAAACATTCGTATCTAAGCAAAGATAAACACGCGTTAATTTTAAATAATAGGTTTATTAAAAATATAATCAGAATATGAATAAATATAATATAGTATAATATATATATATATATAAAGAAGGAATATTATTTTAGATACATTACTAACCCACTGGCATTAGCATAACTGAAGTCTTGGGTGAATATAGAAGGTAAGTTGAAAGCCTCGCTTTTATAAAGTTCTTTATTGGATCTTTCGAGGCAAGTACCGTTAAATTGGCAGGGTGCACTTTCGCATTCATTTATATCTATTTCACAGTTTTTCCCAGTATAACCGGAATAACATTGGCATTTGTAATTCTTAATATCATCGATGCAAACGGCATCGTTGACACAAGGAGCGGATACACAATCGTCTATATTTATTTCACATCTCGATCCTTCAAAACCAGTGTCAGTACAATCACAGATATAATCATTGACGCCATCCATGCATCTGCCATAATTGAAACACGGCAGTGGCTCGCAATCATCGATATTTATTTCACAATTAGTCCCACGGAATCCAAGTGCACAATTACAAGTGTAAGCTGCTACTTTATCTATACATGTTGCACCGTTAAAGCAAGGATCACTCTCGCACTCGTTCACATCTATGTCGCATATTTTCCCGGAGTAACCAGGTGGACATTTACATTCGAACGTATTGATTCGATCGATGCAAGTTGCATTATTTAAGCAAGGTCCCCCAAGACATTCGTCGATATCAATGTCACAGTAATCACCGGAGAAGCCGGGTACGCAGAAACATTTGTAACTTCCTTCGGTATTTAAGCATATACCGTTGTTACACAAGGTCTCTTTAATCTCACATTCATTGATATCTTGATCACACAATGAACCTGAAATTGACAGGATAATCGAAACTTTAATTGATTCTATACACAATTTAACGCTTTGCGCTCCACTGGTTCCACTCAGGGGACATCGTATTTCTAGCATAGCACTCGGTTGTCCCCTTTGAGGGGATATCAAAGTTTATTATTGTTCTAATAATCGTATCTTTATAATAATAATAATAATAATAAAAACAACAATAATAACAACAATAATAAAATATATTAGTACCCAAAGGCAAAAAGAGTTCGAAAAAAAGTACCTTGGAAACCAGGGTGACATTTGCACTCGAATCCGTCGTCTCCTAGATCGATGCATGTTCCATTGTTACACGGATTTCTAGCACAATGATAAACGATAAGGGTGCAATTTGGATCTCTGTATCCTTCACGGCATTTGCATTCATGACTGTCGATACCGTCGACACATATCTTGTCATCTGGACATATAACGTCCACACAATCATCTATGTTAACGTCACAGACTTTACCTTCGAATCCTCTCGGACATTCGCAAACGAAATCTCGTCTTGATCTTGTTATTAACGTACAACTTCCATTATTTTGACAAGGATTCAAAGAACAAGCATCGTATTCTTCTTCACAATTTTGTACCATGAAATCTTTCGTACAATTACACGTGTATTCGTTTATTCCTTCTATGCACGTGCCACTATTTTGACATATTGTACACCAATCCGAAAACGATGTTGAACACGTAGCACCTAATAAATTGACACGTTCCACGAGGTAAGGAAAATCGCACAACATTCTACACCCAGATTGTATTTTATACAAGAAGATAGAGAGAGAGAGAGAGAGAGGAAATAAAGCAAAAAACCAAATAACATAAAACAATACCCGAAAAAAGTTGTCAGTTTATAATGTAAGTGTCAATGTTTGATTTGGATCTAATTTTTCGTTTTATAAAGTTATATCAAGGAATTTATATAAGTATTTATCTCAATCTTTCTGAACGCGTTATTGCAATTATTATTAATGAAATATTAAGAAAAATATTAGGTGTTGGAGCTAATTCGCAGCGTTTTAAGAAAGATGGCATGGGTATTACAGTATTCTGTTTTTACCTCCAGAAACAAATTTGTCGTAAATCAGCTGTTATTATTATAGGTGTTATTTTTACGACACATTTTATTTTTCACTTGTTAATAACAACAAGTTGTAATTATTTAATAAATCTATCGATTAATTACCTTTCCATTCGGGTGTACAGGTGCAGTTAAATCCATCTTTACCACTGGTACAGGTGCCACCATTAAGGCAAGGATTATTAGCACAATAGTTGATAGTACAATTTGGTGGAATACCCATATAACCGGAATTGCAAACGCACTGTTCTCCGTGGGAATCCCTAACGCATATACTGTTTGATGGACACGGATCAATTTCACATATACTCCTTGAATCACAATGACGACCAGTGTAACCGGCTTGGCAGACGCAGTAATAGGAGCCAACGTCGTCGATGCATTCACCTCCGTTCGCGCATGGATGTGTCAGACACTCGTTCAAGTTTAACTCACAATTCTGACCCTCGAAGCCGCTTGGACAATGGCACATATACCCACCGTAATTATCGTAACATACGCCATTGTTAAGACATGGTTTTGCTAGGCATTCGTCGATATCTATCTGGCAATTTGATCCTTCATATCTGAACAAACAATTTGTTTGTGTTTTTATATTATATTAGTTGTAGTAAAAAAGCAATCCATCATTTTCAGCTTGAAATAAACGTAAAAATAATGGATTTCCTATATATATATATATATGTATATGTATTTAAGCGGTTATATTAACCGGCTATAGTTTTATCATACCGAAAACGTTCACATTTCTCATTACTTATTCATTGGAATTAATTCCTGAAAAAAAATCTTTGAAATGCTTGGGGGGACAATTATTATTAATTAAAAAGGAACGATAAGGTAACTAACAATGTGTTCGTTTTCTTGTAAACTGATGAAACCTACAACAAAGTTGACTAGTAAAAAAGGTACCCTGTTCTATCGCATATGCACGTGTAATTATTGATCCCATCTATGCAACGTCCACCGTGTTTGCAAGGATAAGACGAACATTCGTTAATATTGGTCTCACAATTTTTTCCTGTCCATCCTGATGAACATTCACATTTGTATTCGTTGTCAGCTAGCGCCAAACAAACGCCGTTATTTTTGCAAGGACTTTCTTCACAAAGTCGTACACCTAATTGCGACTCGCAGGATGCACCTGTGTATCCGGGCTGACAGTTGCACGTGAAGTCACCCTTTTTATCCTCGATGCAGATTCCACCGTTACGACACGGATTAACCAAGCATGGCGAACCTATATATAATGGTAATATCTGATCAATCAATTTCAGAGAATAATCGAAAATGTTATTAAAAGAATTGGCTTGCCCGATCTTACGTTTTTTATGTTCATATAAACTCTACATATTTGTTTTGTGATAATACACAAGATTGCTTATCTTACAAGCTATTCAATGAAGTTGTCTACCGAGAATCAATTTTATAAACAATTTCTATCATACGTTATAAAGTAGGAGATAAGTAGGACATGCGTGCTGTAACATGAAGGTCATGGCTACATGATCAAATAATATAAAATGTGTAATGAACTGTAACATGTTTACAGGCCGATAATGCAATTCCTCAGGGTTTTTTATCTATTGGTTTTGTTTTTTTAATCCGTTTCTGTTAGCGTGGAAAAAATTCTTATAGCATATTTACTATTGTGATCTACCATTATCGATTTGACAGTTGTTGCCGGAATATCGTGCGTAACAGTGACACTCGTAACGGTCCTGTCGTGATACGCATTTACCATGCATCATGCATGGTTCGTTGCGGCAAACATCCATGGTGGAAACCGTAGCTGATGTTACGCCGCTTCCAAGGCCACTTGGAACACCTGAAAGTAGTAGAAAAGAAAATCTACGACAGGGCCTACACGGTGCACTAAATACGAAAGCGGTTGTGCGTTTAAATAAATAAGAAAAAAAAAAAAGAAAGGAAAAAAAACACATGGCGCGTCAATTCAATTGCTACGTTTTACTCTAATTGTAATTATTATAAGTTTAACTTTTATAAGTTTTAAAGCAAAAATTAAAGGATAAAACGTCAAGGATAAAAACGACGTTTCAAGGAAAATTACGCTCTTGGATAATAAAAAGGGGATAATAATTCATTCACATATCTTGATTTAACAAGAATTAACTATGATAAGTTAATCGTAGGTTATTCTATACTATACTGTGATCATATATTTTTACAGTATCTAATAAAAAGTCAAACACTGACATACTAACCAGCTCTTACATAATACAAATTGGAAACGGCTATAAGCATTGATAGAAATAAGTTAGATGGAAATTCTATACCGATGACGTAAATTTCGTTCCATCATCCTTTTACTTACGCGTATTAATATTTTATTTCATTTTAATTTTAATCTTTAAGTTTATACGTTTTTCAATATATTTCTTTTTATTATTTATTTACAACATTAAATGATAGAGATAAATTTCATAAAAGCATAAACACTCCATCGAGTTAATTTGACAATTTTTTAAAATGGAGTATATAGTTTTACTTACATCCTTTACTGTCTGATGTACATGGTCCGAGAATAGCTCCATTGTTAATAGATTCGTTAAAAAGTATACCAGGACCCTGGAGTATACATCCTCGAAAATTTTCACCAACAATCAGCGAGTTATTAGCAATGTAATCGGGCAGAGTTAAAATTGCTGAGTTGTATGTAGCATTGGCGATAACCTATAAACAAAATAATGTCTATGTGTACATAAAATATAAGCAATGTAATATAAATGAGTAATAGTTTATTTATGATTTTCATCAAGGCCCTAATCGTTAATATGTATTGCGGAACTGCAGCATCGCAATTTACAGCACACCCTCGATATAAAAATATATTTATTGATCTATGTATCTAGATTTTATTGCAAAATTTCATTTGGTCATCGACGAAGTCGCAAAAAAATAAAAAAATAAAAATTCATCTTGTAGAATTTAGGAAGACAAATGACGCTAGACAACTACTCCATCGGGTCTCTACCATAGTGACAATTTTTATCAGGACAGATTTTATTGTGAATTAAATCTATTTGTGCGAATAGGATATTGTTCAGTGAATAGATAAAATGATCGAGTTGCACTTGAATCGCGGATAAATGTTGCGTTTGTAATAATCAATTACGTTTATGTTAAATCTTTGTGTTGAAGCAACCAAAAGGAAACAATCGTTGTTTCACGTTGACATATTTTTTTCTCGACAAATGCATCGTTTACTCAAGTATTTCAACTCAACAAATTCACTCATATATATATATATTTGATTTATAAGGGGTCATCAACGTTACTACTAGGTGTATAAAGATACAAACATAATATTTTATTTTATTGTGATAAATTCGGCAATTGTTAATAAATAAAGTCTTGAATTTCACATAAAAGTAATGGATTTATATATATTATATAATATATTGCATAATAAAATAATAAATGTAATGTGTGTAATATGGTTAACCTGAGTGTGTCCAGCTGTACTCAAAGTAAGATTTCCAAGTCTGAAGAAAAGATTGACATTATGCCAAGCGTTGTTCAGTAATCTGGCGTTAAGCTTTGCTTCGTGAATCTGTTGATTTACGATGGCAACAAAGAGAAGTCCATCTTGGGTAACCTCGAGAGTTATGGAGTCGTCTTTGTACCTTTGAACAAAGAGTCTCCCACCTTCGCAAGTTCGAAAACTCAAACCGCTATGCCTGTGCACGGAAACGTAGGAATTTAACTTGAGAAAAGCTGAACCATTGAAGTAGGCCTCTCTTGGATGATCCTCGGCATCTTTTCGACGAATGTCCTGTGGTGCTTCGTGCGTTATCACCAATAGGCTGGTCAATACTACAACAAAACGTAATATTTATCGAATATTATTTAAATCTTTAATATTTGCACGTTAAAAATGTAACATTACAAACGTGTCAAGCTTTAGAAATTCAAATTGGAATAAGTAAATGACTCATTTTCTTATTTAAAATATTCATTAAAAATATTATTACAGTTTTATAATATAATCAATTAATGATAAGACCAAATCTCTTATTTTATATATCTCTAATTATGAATATTTATTTACATCGACGTTAAATAAAGAAAAAGTATATGTATAAAAAGAAAAATCAACAAGCTCATTTTTATCAAAAGTTTTCATTGCTTAAGTGTAACGAGAAAGTAACATTAATAATGAATAATTTAAACACGCGAAAGATAAAAAAACATTAACGATCGTCAGTGGAACCGTGCAAGAGAATCAATAAAGAAGGAAGTATAGTGAGGAACGTGGAGAGGGAATAGCAAAGTACTCCCCCATTTGGCTTTGACGTAACGGGTCTTCTTCTCTGTCATGACCAATAGACGCACACACTAACATATATGCAAATACGCACTCATAAGTGTCAAAGATCGTTGCTTGAAAAGTTCCGAGCCTTTCGATATTCCGCATAGAGAACGTTTGAGTCACGCCATCAAGATAAATGATAACAAAATGGAAACCGAAAGAAATCTACAGTTTAAACCGGTTATAAATGCATTCTTTTGTGTAACCTGGATTAGTTCAAATAAGCAATTCCTATTGCTAGTTGTTTATTTTGTTTCATTTATGTACAAACAAATAAATGTGGAAGGTGTTTGTAATTAACAAGTCATCAAACGATTAAATCAAATTTTAAATGATTCCATCTGCTTTTACAGTTTAACGTCGACTTCATTTTCTCTTACTTATTATTAATAATTATTTTAATCTTTAATCACATTTCTACTATTACTTCTTAATAACAATGTTGTGCAAGAAAAGAGCTTATATATATATATATAAGCTCTATATATATATTTGTTAAAAGATAGAAGAGATGTATAAATATGAGTCATCGAGTCCTAAGAGAAACATCGAAAACGACGTTCCGTAATCATGATTCATAACGTGTGAGTGTTTGAATTTCCGTATCCTTTTCGCATGAGCGCACGCGATACGTTCAAGGATGGTCATGGGAGGAACGACATCACCTGTCTAGCATACAGAACACTTACAGGTAGAGACTTTGAGACAATAAGACTTTGTAATACACACACGTATAACTATGCGCTGTAGGTAAGCAGTGTATGCACATGTATGGTCTGAACGTTCACTCTTCTTCTATTTCTTCCTATTTTCCTTTCTCCTGTTTTTTCTTTTTTTTCTTTTTTTTCTTTTTTTTCTTTTTTTTCTTCTTCTTCTTTTTCTCATTTCCTTTTTACGCATTTATCAATGATTTATCGATTCCTTTGCAAGAAAGTACGTATGTCAAAATGACGACGCGTAGAAATAAATGTTAAAAATTAATACGCGTTTCTCGATAATGGACATTTAAAGAATAACTCGTTTGGTGAATTTTTCGAAAAATTATAACCCGCGCAAAGGGTTAATAAAATACCTAGGTCATGTTTAATTACTAATAGATATTTTCCTGATCATTAAAGTCAATCAACGTGGGTATGGTTAATAAAATGGGGATGAGTGACCTGTTCGAAGAAAAGAAAAAAACCATGTGATTACAGAGAAGCGATATATACTCTTTGGTAGTATTGGCTAGAAGATGTTGTGTTAAGGTGCTCGTAAAGAAGTGACTCGCATATATACGAGATCGTATATATAAGATCTTTTAATGTACAAAAGAGTAGCATCCGAAAAAGTCAGGACCAAACTTATCAGGTCAAAGCAGGCCAAGAAGATTCTAATATAATTTGTATCGAAAAATGCGCTTTAGACGAAGAGACATGATTTTTAAGTATCTAGAAGCATTGAACTCTCCATTCGAACGAAACGCAAACGCTAGAAATGTTTTACCTGCAGAAAAATTGTTTCGCATATTATGGCAAATAAGAACGAAAATGATTTTTGCCTTTTTTTAAGCAACTAATATATTTATTTGAAAAAGAAATCACTAATTATTTTGAAATGTACGTAAAACTTGCTCATTGATATAAGTATATAGATATATAGGGGAGAAGACAAAAATGGAGATTTGATCAAATCCCTTAACTGTTTTAGTGAAAATATGAAATAATATCATTTAGATATTAACAGTTAGTAAGGCATGCATTATTAAATGTAGAGAGTAGGTAATACAACAATAGTCATTGAAACACAAATTATTTATTCGGAACTAATTAACAAAAGAAATAGATACTTAATCTGATATTTTTTAAACGCAAAAAAAGGTATTTTCAGTTAATGTATAATAATTAATGAATAATAATGTTCATTCATTTTTATAAAATACGTTGTTGCATTTGTGGCATCTCGAGTTACAATTGTTCACAGGAATTTTAAATCGAGGTATGTAAAAAATTGAGTTGTAAGTTGAAAATAAATGTACATACGTAAGTATTGTAATAACGCAATAGGTGCAAGAGAAACGCCCTCGTTCTAATATTCGGGATTTATTAACGTTACAAGATCGTTTTCCCACGTACGAACGTACGAGTTTCTACATACGTGGGGATTATGAATGTTTTTCCATTCGTGACAACTTTTGTAAACAATGCTTGCCGAATATCGTTAAATGTTACTGCCAATCATAAATAAAATTTGTCACGCATAATCTTCTTCGTTTCGCGCATACAAATAAAATACAAAATTTCATTTTCCCTCTAAGGAATATCTAGAAAAATTACATGCCTGGTATTGTAATGGATTATATTTTAATATTATTGAATAATATTTTAATCCTTTCTTTAGTGTCTATCATAAAACAATTTACTAGAAAAATAAGTATTTAATACCTAATTTCCATCTTTTTGAGAGAGACTCGAGGTAAAAGACTTCCTTGAATCTTACCTTCCGGGATACGCCCCCATTTAGATGGAAGACAATTTCTATCAGAATGTAAAATACCGGTTCTTTGATCGGCTTATGAATCAGTGAATGGATCTTCCATTCATTTCGACAGTGGTTCTCACAGGTTTTCAATGCTTCATTATTAACTTTAGTAACGATCTATAAAAGATAAACACTTTTTATGTGATCGAGAAAAAAATATTGAAAAATATCTATCTCCAGATATTTTGCTGAAGAAAAAGTCTTTTCTTTCAGAAAGACGCAATTTTGTGGAAAAATTTTTTTCCACAAATCAGCTTTGTCCAGATAATTCTACATCTTTGTTTAATAAGAATTAACTTAATTTTTTCGTGTCAGATTACCAGGAAGATTGGAATCACGTTAATTAGGAGACACCTTTTTTTTTGAGTCCCTACTTTGCCGGCCTCTACCGACTTCAATTTTCCATTTTTTTTCAATTATTATACATTTTCATACTTTTCAAGTATCAATAAAAAACTGATAAAAACATGGAACGTAAAAATGATTACTGCTTTTTTTTTATTACGCCTGTAAAATCAGCCCCAAATCGAGCCTTTAGACTAGAATACCCCCTTAACTCCATAAAAGAAAAAGTGAAGAAATCCAATGAAATAATGTATATTGATTTTTCCCTTTTCTTTTCCCCCTTTATAATTTAAATTTTCCTTTTATAATTTAGTTACCATTCATGGCTTGCTAATTGCATTATTGCAACGATTTACATTAGAAATTAGAATGAAATTAGAATCAAAATGACCTCTGAGATAAATTATTTATTATTCAGTGAAGAGTTATTATAAATATCGAAAGTTATGACTATACCAAGTGCTTTGACACTTTAATTTAAGATCTTTCAAAAAAGTCGAGTTAATCGATTTGTGTGCAGTGAACGGCTCATGTAGTACAGTAGTGTAGTAGAGTAGTGTAGTCTATAGTCTATATAGTAGTATATAGTAGACGTTACGTTTATTCTTTCTTTTTTTATTACTCTTTCTCATTAGGCTTTTTTACCCCAACTACCAAAGTAATAGAATAATAATATATTGGTAGTAAGAGCATGTCCTGAGTGCAGCATCGCTCAATTCCTTTATGTTCTCGCCTCTACACTAACAAGATTAATTTCACCCGCGTTAATTTCACAAGGTAATCGTATAGTCGACTTGCGTAATGAGATGAACGGTGAAAGCGCATCTTCGATGGAAAACGGTAATATTAATAAGTCAAATAGGTGTCTGTAAGTGTACATAAGAGAAAATTAGCGAGGACACAATTTATACCATGCAAAGAATAATAATAAAACATAACATATAGGACAAACGGAAGATAATTCGTCGTTCTGATGTATAACTTTTTCTTCTTTTTTTCTTTTAATAATCATAATTTACGTTATATTTTAAGTTCATTTAGTAAATATTAACAATATATATATGTATATCATTAATCGTGTTTAGGATATCGATTATTCATTAGGTCGAAAAGACATGAATCTAAACGAATGGCAAATAACGAAGCTGCAGAAAGCTTTATAGCATGCACGCCTTTTCCTTCTTCTTTATGGCTTCTTCTTTTCCCTACATACTTTGTTATCTCTAACTAAAATATCTTTCTCATGCAAAAACATATTAAAGAGGAAAACTCAACGAATTATCTTTCTTTCTTTATTTATTTATTTATTATTTTCTTTCCACATTTATATAAATTCGTAGATTTAGACATTAAGGAGGGACTTTCTGGTTTTATTTTTTCCAAACATTCGATTTTCCAAAAACACCATAAAACATCATTGACGCATATATGATAATGTTGTTGGAAAACCTATATGATTTCTGGAAATTACCAACATTCAAACGATTCATGAAATTCTGACAATTAGTTTACAAGTTACAGTGGCTTCAATGATCCCTGTATTGTAGAGACTTTCACTGGCTGTTGTTCGCTCAGCTGACGATCTTTTTAAGATTGCTTCAACTCCTATGTTCTTGCGTCGGTATGTGACAATGGATGAAGCATGGATCCGTTACTACACACCTGAATCAAAGAGATCGTCAGCTGAGTGGACAGCAGTCGTTTATCCAAAAAGGATAAAAGAGACCTTTCTCACGACAGGTCAAAAGCGATTCTGGAAGGATGAAGGCGGGGATAAACGTAAAAAAAAAAAATAAAAGAGAGAGAGAGAGAGAGAGAGAGAGAAAGACCGATTCTTTTTCATTATAAAGAGTGGTACGTATACTACACGAGACTAAAGCACTTGAGTGCCTGATGCAGATCTGGCAAGTGTCAACAGCAAGGTCTAACGCNTTTCCACTTTCCCATAACAAAAAAAAAGTTCTCAAGATATAGAGAAAAAAAGGAAGAAGAAAAAAAAACATAGAAATTAAATTAATTCTCTTTGCCTAAAAAAGCTGTACATTTTCTATTTATTTATAAAAGTAGTTTTTCAAATAATATAATTTGTTTCTTACAACATAGTAATATTATTATTATACTGATATTAAAATATAATCATTCTCTGTCGTAATAAGTCTGGAGATTATTATTATTATGACAAAAAGAAAAAGAAAAAATAACGCATAAATTTTATATCGAAAAGTTAGACCTCTAAAAAGTCATATATAATATAATTATTCAAATGATAATAAGTAAATGTTAAAATGTAGGTATTAAGAGTATACGATTTCGTAGAATTATTATGGAAAAGAGAAGAAAGACGAGAAATGAAAGGAAACCATTTCTTGGTCAATCATTGACTACGACATAAAACACATGTCTACAATGAATGGGGGGTCCTGTTGTGTATGGTATATCTGTTTCTCTTTTCCATAAATTTATTCTGTTCTGTAAAAAGCCATTTCACTCAATATCAATTAGAAACAACTCGTTATTATTGAATATGAAGATTTAAAAGATGAGACATAATTGTTTGTCGTCATCAAAAAATAAAACAATGTGCATTTTCACAGTTTACGAGGTGAACGTTTAAAAACGCTTCCTTTACTATGCTCGACAAAAAAATCCATTGGCTTCCTTTTTCGCTGATTGAGAGAAACAGAAGGCGGTTAGGGAGTCGTTTTATAGACAAAAGAAAAGTAGGAGGAGAAAAATAAAATGGTGGAAAGGAATAAGACTCGTTAGATCAACTAGCTGCTCTTACTTTCTCTCTCCCTCTTACCTCCTCCACCAAGTGTACATATCCATATGCATTTTTGTTTTTGCGTGTATGCATCTACGTTTACCACATGGCCATTGGTGATTCGTATTTATATTATTCGTGTATCTTCTCTGTGTGACCTGTCGTGGTGTTCATATGCTCTCTGTATATATGCTTTCATATGTGTGCTCATATGCGTGGGCATTTTGTGTGTGCATGCTGCGTGACGCGGCCTTTCGGCTTTGACCAGCATGGCTTCCACCTGTGTCCTCGAAAAACTTAACGAAGAAAAGTCTTCGATTACTTTCCCTACTTTTTTCTCTCGACTTTTTTTCAATTATTGTCCCTACCTGCCAACGGTATACTCACAATCCGTATAGAAAAGTTCCATGAAAGAATTTTGATAATGACATCTTATATTTTAATGTATTTCTTTCCTTTTTTAATTCATTATATTTTGAATTGTAAGACAAAAATGACCTCTCATTGAAAAGTTTTCACGATTTTGCTATTGACGAAGTATGGTGTAAAGTATTGAATTAATCAATAAGTAATATAATATTTTTTCCATTTCTTTATATTCTCGAACAAATAAAATTGCTATATTCTTCTTTTTCTTTTCTTTTTTTTTTTATTGAAATTAAACGTGAACACGACGTGCACAATTACAAACTTTCAAGAAGAAGTAATATTTACAATTACTATATTATTTCAGATATTATTTCATTACGATACATCAGAGGTATTGAATGAATCATGTTCTCTTTTAAACAACATTTGAAATATGTAAATATGACATAAATATGTAGTACAGTGTATATCTCTAGTTTTATTTCTCTTTAAATATGTCAATATTCCAACAACGGTAAGAACAATGAACGACTGAAAAGATCTTTATGATTCAAGGATAGATTTCGCTTCGTTGAAGATAATTAATTCTAGAGCAATTACCTTCATGGCAAACGAAATAAATAATACTCTCTCGGTTGTATGTTGTGCGTTATTGAGTTACGTATGCGGTACTATTATGTATGGAAGTTTCGCGAAAGTTTACGGAAACTAACTATTTCAGACATTATCATATCCCCCGAGATCTTAACTGTTTAAGGTACATTATTATTTGCGTACTTCATTAAGAACGCTCTGTGTTTTCGTGAATTCATCAATGAATTATAAAGAACGGACTTTAACGTAGAAAATATTTAGAGTTCTATATAAAAAGTAAAAAGCATTTCACGAGGTTCATCCAAGAAAATAAGCTTTTACCGGTGAAACGAAAGACGTTGTTACAAGATTTACAACAATCGATATCTACCGAGTTCGACGGACTGTGAACGCAGCCTACCGACTATCGCATGATCGAAAGAAACTTTCCAGTTTCCTGCCTGTAAATATGTCGGAACCATAGATACGTATGTTGTATGTATACTTACACACATGTGTAATATCTATACCATGTACATCCACAAGAGGTATGAAAAAAAGAATAATATTTACAAATATTACAAATAAAAAATGTATCCTTTATTTTCAATTTATTATTAATTGTAAAAGACGAAATAGATCAGACAAAATTTGATCTACTTTGATTCGTGAAAACTCTATAGATTTGATTACACCAATACCTATATCGATTAGCTGGTCATATAGTAATCCATAGCAGACAATTTCAAACAAATGGATATTAACCGAGAACTTGCTTTAAACAATATTTCAACGACGTTTCAACAGATCAGTGTTCATTTACATTATGAAAACTTATTATCCGATTTATCCTTTATATTTCTATAATACATTATTGTTACAACTAATGATATATTATGTATTTATATCTATATATACAATACAATATTTACAGAGATACATATTCAAACGTAATTGTAATTGTTAATTAAGCAAACGTTAATTGTTTAATGCGCGCACACGCCACACGTTTGTCTAAGGAATTAAGAAGAAAATTATTCATACTAATACGCTGACACAGTTCAAACCGAATCATGTTAATTCTCCATATAATTCCTGTAGTAAATTTTTTATCGGAAATTATAATTACAGAATTCTTTTGTTTTTTTTTTAAATTTATTTAAATGCCCAATCCTATACAAATTTCTAATAATATCCATCATTCTGTCAGTTTATCATTTTTTCCGTGCTTAGATAGAATTCTCTTTTCACTTGCCTTTTATTTACTACGAACCATTGACTTAATCGTAAAACATTAATTTTAAATGTCATTCAAATAGAAATAGATTAGAATTACTTTTCATGTGTTAATCCATCTTCTTGCATACTCAACGTGATATTTTTTGTTTTAATAAAAGGAAACATTACACGTTAATATCATAAAATTGATTACTATCTATCTATTTTAATTTTGTTATCTGTCTTATTGTATTTCATTATATTTTATTTCTTAATCCATCTATCATTATTACCCTCACAAATGTGTTATCATCAACATTCTTAATATTATCCGTCATTTATAAAAGCCCTGTAGGTCGTAATAGAAATCATATCTTGTTAATCAAACATATTTCCATTTCTGAGGTTTCGTAACATTTAAACCGACCGATAACGCATTCGATGTAATTTAAAAAGACTGAGAGAGTAAGGTTAACAATTAGGTCAACGTTAGAGATTTCAATGAAAGATCATCCAAACGATTCTATACTGTTAAAGCCAGTTTTCTCATCAGTTACATTCGAAGATGACGATAAGATGGTTAATTAACAAAGTTATATGATCGCGTAATAAATCTTTGAGTAAAAATTATGAATTTACAAGTGGAATACTAAATATCTATGTAGTTTCTTATTTTCTTTCGTTCTATTTTTTTCTTCTTCTTCTTCTTTTTCTTCTTTTTCTTCTTTTTATTCATGTCAAATCTTCCATTCAATTTCCAATTCAAAAGAAAGATTAATTTCATTTCAAATGATACTTTACGACGATAAATTTGACATTAAACAGTTTTCTCGTATTTGGAAACGTTAAGATAGGGCGTAATAATCTAGCGCGTGTGATAAGTTATTCATATATCTATGATACATTGATGATTTGCATATGTACAGCATGTATTATACGATTCGATGTGAACAAACGAATGAAATTTTAATCGAATAACAGTGAAATATCTAACAATAATCCTTGTTGGATTCATTCATTTTTCCTATTAAATCCGTTGAATTCTTTTTTATATAAAATGATATAATATTTTTTGTTTATAGCGTAATACCATTTATAGTAAAATTTTCAAAAAGTATTAAGTGTTGTCATACAAATGTGCATCAACTTTTTTCCTCTTCTTGTAATGTCGTACCAATTGCAGTGATAAAAAACATTATCTAGAATAGAACTCTGACAAAACTTTCAAAATTGTTTCAATAGAGCAAATGTTGTTTATAATGGAATTTTAATTTAAAACAAAATTTCTTTTATAAAACATTCTCCCATGTAACCAGTTATACACAACTCCCACTTTAAACGGCGCCAACGGAATACAAAAGCCGAAAAAGATTTGAATAAGTCGAACCTGAATCATAGAGAAGATCCGAAAAATCGTAGGTCTTCTTTAATTCGTGTGTCACGAACTTTTTCAAAAACACTTTGTTAGTTATACAGAACCTGTCCTCTATTATTGTCAGCAGGGGATACTTTTTCCTCGCTACCCTGAGTAAAGTTAAATACAACCTACTGCATTCCTACTAAAATGTTCCCTTTTTCTTTTTTGACAATACTTTATTCAATACAATCTTTTAATCGTAAAATTTGTCCTTTTTCGAAAAGATTTCACGAGATATTTCGTTTCTACGTTGGCACGGAATTGTTAATTTAAAAAAAAAAAAATAGAAACTGTCACACACTGGACATTTGAGTCCATAATTATGAAAATAGTCAAAGTTAAAATTAAAAAAAAAAAGACTTTATCAGTTAGACTGTATCAGAAACAAAAAATGTATGACTTAGGCCAGTTTCATAATTATGGGCATATTTCTATGGTGGTTTTAAACTTAAAATTTTATTACATTATACCTACTTATATATATTATATATATTTTGCTTTTTCATTTAGTAATCCTGCTTTGCTTATCGGTATATTAGATTAACTCGAATATCACTTTAATATTTGCACAAATAAATTTTTGTAAAAACTTGAGTCAGTCTTTGAAAAGGATTTTATAGTCAGCCTAAATTCTACTCCGGAAACCGGTATTCATAAATTACAACACACGTTTCTGTCTGATCAAACATCGCTAGTAGCTACCACCGATAGGTCAACATGAGTCATTACATTCCAAACAATATTAATTTGCCCTATTGTTTAATAAATCTTTGAATTATGAGGGAGAAAATATATTTGTTTATTTTCAATATTGTTTAGAGGGATAAATAAATAGTAACTAAGGATAAAAGTAAAAATGAAAAATATTAACAAATAATAATAATATAAACAGGAGAGATCTTCGTAGCTCGTGTGTTTGAGCATTCTTTCGGCAAGCAAAAAATCCTGGGTTAGAATCCCGGAACCTTCCTCTATTCCCAATCTATTTTAACACAAAAACCCCCCTGTAGGTAGAATTTGATGGTGAATTATTTGGAGAAAAAGTTCATCGAACGACGAAGAAAAATTCAACGGAAAAAAAAAGTTACGCGTCAGGGTTACGTTAATAATATAAACAGGTAGCTATAATAGGAGGGATTAATAAAAGTATTCTATTAATAAATAATAATAATAAAGTATTTCTAATTATTATCGTCATAAAAAAAAAAGTCGTATTAATGAAGAAAAAGTGATATTAATATTGAATGAAAAATTATAATTAAATCTAGGTCATTTACTGAACGGTCGGTGGTACCTTTTAGTGTATGTGTTAATAAAATTACATATTATATATCGGATGTAATGTATCGAAAAGATGAACCGTGAATCTCACGGTATATGATATTGGCATGATCGGTATCGGTACTCTTTGGGCGTGTATTCAATGCTAACTCGTGCGAATCGAAGATCAGCAGTTGTGGTAAAAGGTAAGACATGCCATAGGTTGAATCAAAACCGCGAGAGAGTTGCTACCCGTTTCTACTCGATTCTACCAGATTCTACTACGTGCTACCAACGAGATATATGCTAATAGAATATCTATATATCGAGGATTATTATTATTATTATTTCTTCTTTTTTCTTTTATTAATTTTACATTTCACTAAACAATCGACTAGAAATAAATTACATCCTTCTCTTGCACGCATAAAAGAAAATAAATAAATAAAAAGAGGAACTCTCTACCTGTGTGGCTACTGAAACACTGGTAATAAAGTTTTCAAGTTTTCCGTTACAAAGAAAAAAAGAAAACGTTTACGTGAAATCCCACGATTTTTTTTTTATACGAGAAAGGACAATAAAATGCAGCGAATGCAATGAATGAATCGCCATAAAATCAAGTTCGTTGACCTATGATGCATATATATAGATCGGTTAAAAACGCGAAATACCTTACGTGAATTGCAATCAAATTAATCGAATCGAGAAATGTATTCTTCCCATGAATAAACGCATGCACGCACACGTATGCGTCAAAATTTTACGCGCGTCGTATTCGAACGCAAAGAAAAGGAAGGCTCGACAAAATGGTGAGAGTGAAGGAGTGGAAAGAGTGACAAGGGAGGAGAGAGAGAGAGAAAAAAGAATGCGAAGGGGGAGCAAGGGGTACAACGAAGGAGAAGAAGAAAAAGAAAGAGAGAGGGGGCAAAAGGTGCACAGTGGTATGGTGTGTAATATCTACCTGAAGACGAAAGCATTCACAGGAAAGACCGTTCGTATTGAGTAAGGGAAAAAAAAAAAAGAAAAAAAAAAGAAAATGGGGAAAAGAATAGACATAAAAGGTATAGTAGAACGGACGGACGGACGGACGGACGGATGAGACTTGCACAGTAAGTAGAAAATAAATATACCTGACAACAGTTTGAGGAATACCTGTACAATAACTATACAAATATGTAGTTTTAGAAACTTATTTTCTGATCTAACCTGCCACGACGTATCGTGCCTGCATTTTATTCTTCCGCCGACGCCACCTTTCTTCTCCCTATCGTCCCTGTCGTCCCTGTCGTCCCTGTCGTCCCTGTCGTCGTCGTTGTAGATCTTACACAGGTAACAACATGCGATCGAACAATAGTTTCTTTCGATTTTCAACCACGTAACATACCGTTTGATTTTATATATATAATATTATTACAGATACACTCACAATTAATATTTTTTTAGGATTATTATCACGGGAAATATTACTTTGATATAACTATATTTTTTTTTTAATTATGCGCTTTTTATAAAGATAGCAAACACTACTGATTCACGCAAAGATAAAACAGGTGTTCCCCTTCTATCGTCGTCGTCGTCGTCGTCGTCGTCGTCGTCGTCGTCGTCATACAAGTATACACACTCGTCACAGCTGTGCTTTATTATTATTATTTATATTTCTTTATTTATTTATTTCTTATTTCCTTATCTTCCAAGCAAAACTTGGAACCAAGAGAGCGCAACAGTCACACGTTAAAATACCACAAACCCACTAAGCATACGCTCACGTCAAAGGAGACTGCGGCACTCTTCCGGAGAACGCCGCCGGTTTACCTTCCCGCGACGAATACGATCCACCCCCGCTCCAGCCTTCGATCCCCACTCAAACCAACTTACACGGCCGTGCTGCTGTATGACTTTACCGTATATAATACCTCCAGTGGTTCTCAAATACTTTCGAAAGAATCATTTACTAATCGAAATTTATTTGTCGATTATCAATCGTTACAACGATCGATCATTATATCTCGATAGAGAAATTTATTATTAGGTGGACCAAAAAGTAATGTCGTTTCTAAACATATCAATATTTTTTTATCATATTTTATCAGCTAATCAAAGTCTACTTCTAAATCGTGCTGAGAACAAATTAATAACGACATTACTTTTTAGTTCACCTGATACATTGTAATTCACATATTCTTCTTGTCTTGCTTTTTTTTCTATTATCTTTCTAAAATTGTCATTATTCCGACGTTATATTCAAATTAATTATTAAAAAAGAAGAAAGGATGTTGTAAGAACCGTAAGAGGATAGGAGGTTTCCATTATTCGCATCAGCATCAATGCCACATATATAACGTGCGATACTCTCCAATGGATTTCTAAACGTATATAATATCTTAGCATATATATATATATGCGTATAGCGTTATTAATAAAACCCCTAAAATATTTATCACAAAGAAATGTCATCCATTCTTTAATCTTAATTAATATCGTATAGATTAAACAAATAAATATCGAAAAGTTAAAAATGTTACATTTTTATTATTGGTGAATATGATTTTTTTTTTATATTTATTTGTAAAAAAAGAAACCCACTTCGCCATGTCTAGGATTTGAACCTGGATTGACTACTACTTGGTTATTACCAGCATTATGATCGTCCTTACCATTAGACAATCACGGCTATTGAAGAGATTTAGACAGATGGGCAAATTTACTGTTATATGTTTGTATAAATTATACAAAAATTTTCAATATTATACATTCGTATAAATTATTTTTTTTAAATTAATACATTTTATTGTTTTTTTTACATAATTGTACCAAGAAGACTGCCTTTAACAATAAATAAAGTGAAAAATACTTAATATCGATAGCTCTTTGATACAAACACGTGACCCATTAAATGACATAGACTTGTAGTGTCATCTGGCGGTAGTAAGAATAAATACTTACGATTATCTTCTTTTATAATAAATGCATTTATATAAAATAGAAAGAAAAGAAAAATACAAAAGTAGTAATATGATAGAAAAATAGGAGGAATACTATCATTATCAATACCACATAACTAACAAATAATTGAACGAAGCGCTCTCGCGCTGCATGGCATAATCTGACATGAATTTTTAAAAACCCCTGGCACTTTAAAATGGTTAAGAGAATGTCTCTAAACTCTCATTTCACTTGGCGCGGTTTATCTAGCATTTCCGTTTCCTCCCCTCTTTAGATTCCCTTCCTTTTAAAACGCACCACTCCAATGGTCGTTGTAAACCCTCCCTCGTGTCCACCCTATCATTCTCTCTCTCTCTCACTTGCCCTTTTTTCCTTCCTCTTTAACAAAAGCCTTTATTTATAGACTTTGGCAAGTTTATATCTTCCTACTCTATACGTGGATGTAGGTTGAACAAGAAATCAGTAGTAATTGTATCTCTCTTGTGTAGGAAGTGTAAAAAAGGCAAAAAGAAAAAATAAGAACTAGTGGTGTGGAAAAATAAGAAGAAAGGAAAAATAGTAGTATCAAACGCGATTTAGCGCGAGTAAAAGAAACGCCTTTGGAAAGAAAATTCTATCTCGCGTTTTTTTCTGCCATTCGCGTGACGGTGTAGCGTGAAAATGTCAGACCACTGGTGATTCATTCCCTCATTAACTCGTCTTTCATTCGTTTCTCTGAGACGTTCTGTTTGACGAGTAGGTGAGTGTTTTCGCGCTTTTTTTTAATCCTACATTTATATTTATACTTATCGTAATAGTTCATTACGTGAATATATCGCTAATCGATATTCGTGTTCGACATTAGGAATATTTATTTTATGTATAATATTATATTAAGGACGTATCGTTTGTCGAGTTTTGAAGGTTAAGTAATGTTAGAAATTGTACGTTGATTCGTCACCGATGGAAATTTCTTTAATTTAAATGACCCTAGTTATTATTTTTATTTATTTATCCTCTTCGTTAATAACAATAATGTAGAATCGTTGATGGAACGGTTTAATGAATACTGTGATATTTCTTCCAATTACGAATATGTCTTCTTTATGTTTAACGCATGTTCGTTATATGTTATATTTGTCGATAAATGGATACATATCTTTGGAAAGTGATAAATAAAAATGGCGAGTCCTTGTATGGGATTATCAAATCTATAATTTATTTCTATAGGGTCTTATACAATTTTTCATAAGGTATGAATTATATTATCTTAGTGAATAACTTTCTATCTAACGTTAAAACAAATTAAATTGAATAGTGTTTAATAACGAATAGTAGAGTTATTTATTGTACTTAATATGTATTCAAGTTATTGTTTATCAAATTTGGATTTTGTGTTGATCGAATATTAGTTTAACGCAGTTACTCTGGGTAGAATGTATCTTCTTTTAAATAACAATAAAGTATTTTCTTAAAGTAACAAATCAAAGTTTTTCTCTCTATAATTGAATTATTCTTTTCTTATTGCTCGCTGCTACTTATTGTGATATTATATTTTTATTTAACCTAGGATGATGGAGGAAGTATTGAATCGTAGCAGTACGCCGTCCAAAGACAGTTGTTTTCCAGATAGTAACGATTTAAATTCTACACCTACGTCTAATTCAGATGAAAGAATATCTGATGGGAATACACGCCAGTCTCAGAATGCCAGGACTCCGTCTACTAAAAAGGCTAAAAGAGTCCGGTTCTTTAGAAATGGTGACAAGTTTTATACTGGTGTTGTTATGGCTGTAACACATGAAAGATACCGTAGTTTTGACAGTTTAGCTTCTGACTTAACAAGAGCTTTAGTATCAAGCGTGACATTACCTAATGGAGTTAGAGCTATTTATACCATGGATGGAAGAAAGATACAAAATATTTCAGAATTAGAAGATGGTAAATGTTACGTAGTTTCTGGACAAGGAGAAATGTTTAAAAAAGTGGAATATTCATCGTCTAAAGTAAAAAGAGGAAGCTCTCTTTCTGGTTTACCTCAAACTGCAACTTCTACTGGTAGACAAATAAGCGCTATTCCTTTGTGTGTAAAAGCAAGAATAGTAACATTGATACGACATGGTACTAAACCAAGAAAGGTAGTACGTCTTTTATTGAATAAAAGAAATGCACCCAGTTTGGAACACGTAATGGAAGCTATTACGGAAGTAGTCAAGCTTGATTCTGGAGCTGTTAGAAAAGTATACGCATCATCGGGTCAGCAAGTTACTTCTTTGGAACAATTTTTTGAAAATGACGATATCTTTTTGGCATACGGAACAGAAAAATCTAATCAAGAAGATTTTGAATTAGATTTTGAAGAATCCAAATGTGTCCAAAGTTTCCGTAGATGTCCATGGATTTCAAATAGACAAAATGGTCCAATGCCAAGAATGCCACGAAAATCTGGAAAAAAAGTTCTTACTACTCCTCAAGTTAGAACACCAAGTCCATCTTCATTAATTTTACCTCAACCGCTACGTTTACATTATGCTGTGGGACGCGTAATCGGGGATGGAAATTTTGCTGTAGTAAGACATTGCATTCATAAGTAAGTAGATATTTTCTTTTATGATTGTATTTAACATTAAATAATATTTGTCATAAATAATTTCATATATTTTTAGAGCTACAGGGGCAGAATATGCTATGAAAATAGTAGATAAGTATAAGTGCCAAGGAAAGGAAACAATGTTAGCAAGTGAAGTTGCAATTTTGCGTCAGGTATGTCATCCAAACATAATTAGTCTAATCGCAGAACAAGAAACAATGGATCAGTTATTTTTGGTCATGGAACTTGTGAAGGTAATATTAATTAATTAAAGAGCATAAAATTATCCTTGAGATGCATTTTTCCTAATGTGAAATTTTCATATTGAAATAAATTATATTTTATAGGGTGGTGATTTATTTGATGCAATAGCTGCTGCAACCAAATTTTCAGAAGCTGAAGCTAGTGTTATGATTGGACATTTAACATCTGCTTTAGCATATCTACATTCTCATCATATTGTACATCGTGACGTTAAGCCTGAAAATCTTTTAGTCGAAATGGAGGGTAGTCATGTCCGGTGTTTAAAATTAGGAGATTTTGGACTTGCACAAATAGTTAGAGAAAATCTTTATACTGTATGTGGAACACCGACATATGTAGCACCTGAGATACTTGCAGAAACTGGATATGGATTAAAAGTATATAATATTTGTTATTTTCATCTTGAAGAATTGAAATAATGTCAATGATTTATTGTAGATCGATGTTTGGGCAGCTGGAGTGATTTTATACATTTTACTATGTGGTTTCCCACCATTTGTTTCGCCAGAAAATGAACAAGAAGAATTATTTGAACGTATTTTAAGTGGTCAATATGAATTTACCTCACCTTACTGGGATACAATCTCAGATTCTGCTAAACAATTGATCACAAATATGCTTCAAGCACAACCAGAACTAAGGTTCAGCGCAGAGGATGTACTCGATCATCCATGGCTAGCGGTAAATGTCATTTCTAATCAACATTTCCTAATAGAAGATCTTTAAGTACACACCTGCATGGCTTCATTTTCCTTATATAATATAATGTAGTTTTTAATCGTTATGGTAGCTTCCTTCTTAACTAAGTATTATTTTTTACGTTGCTTTTATTTATTACGTTTTCTTTTTATTTTTCCTTCTTTAAATCGCGCTACTGTCAAATATTGTATCGTACAACACTGTAAAAATATTGTTTTTATTTAGATTGCTTTGAGTATTAAATATCATTCGCATATCACGCACAGCTATATTCAATTGATAAATAATATGGTATTAGATATGCTTCAGTAGTAGTTTGCTGTATCTGTAGCAGTGCTTTTTTTTCTCTTTTGTCCTGCCTCTGTATATCAGCAGAGCTTTCTAGGAGGCAAGCAGACCTCAACAACATCTACCGACTCGACGGAGCAATACGGGGATCAGCAGTGTAAGCCGATAAGGCTAGCCACATTTGAGTTTGACTATAAGAAGCAAAGAAAGCATGATGATTCTCAAGAAAAAGCAAATAATAGTGAAAGGCCTAATCAGAATAATATGCCATCATCCTTGGATGATAATTTCGTATTTTATATGAATCGTTATCAACTGAGAGCTTTGGATAGTAGAGATGAAATCGATTTGCTCGGTGAAAACTATGGTGAAAATGGACCTATGTCTCTTAGTGCTGATTGTTTGCAAGATATTCATGCTCTTGATCAATCTGTACACAATCTTATAAATACTCTTAATAAAAATGAACATCTTGAAGATTCTTTAAGATTATCACACAATACAACTTCTTCAATGAGCAGTATTCCTAAGAATATAAATTTATCTAAAGATAATTCCGCTTCATTACTATGCGATTATCATAATAGTTCTTCCTTTTGCATTGATACAACTCCTAATAAAAGTGTTCCTTTAGCGAGGATAACTACGTTAAATAAAAGAAATGGAAATTCCTTGAGTAATATCAATTTTAAAGAGGATACACAAAGCGTTGAAATTTTTCAACTAAGTAAGAAAACAGATAGCAAACGGCAAAATAACAAAAATACACGATTTTATAAAAACTCCAATTTATCGTCTAATACAAAGTTTATGTACAAAAGTGATGATCTCAAGAATTGTAATGCAGTGTCGTCTTCAACTGATAGTTTTACTGGTAGTTCCAGTAATGATATAGAAACATCTGACAGTTTTGTTAATATTCAATTTGCTCAATCAGCATATAATCGAAAATCAAGTTCGATTCAAAGTATGGAATCTACGGATAGCTTTGAAAACATTCAAGTTTCTTCGAATCAAAATGTAAAATCCAATACTGCGAACGATCCAAATGAAAATAATTGTAAAGAAGTTGAAAATGCTAACGATGAGATGTCAAAGAAAAAAATTCATTTAAGAAATAATGCGTCTAAACTACCTAAAGCGAGAAATTTATATGCGGATGACAAGATTAATTCTATTAATAATATAACAAAAGGACAAGATGCAATAAGATATGCTAAAAATGGTTTATCGTATTACGGAGATGATAACCATTCGAGGATAAAAACGTGTACCAAAAATACCGTCAAAATGAAAAGATTTAGTTATATTCCTCAATACTCTACAAAGAAATCTGTTGAGTACGTTGATATTAGCAATTCGTCTAATTATACAGATAGAAAGGATGGAAGAAAATTTCGTTCAACCGATGAATTAAGGAACGAAAAGCAAAAACAAGTTAAGCCAAAACGATTTAGTCTTTACTATACACCGCAACCTTCAAGAAAAACATATGAGATGGAGTCTAAAGAAGTTAAGAATATTTGTAAAAGTTCTATCATGGATAATAACGAACGTCGCAATAATGTCAAATTAGTTGATGGTAATAAAAAAAAAGATGATACAATTAAATACTACGAGCAGAAAAATTTCAGAAATCGGAGATCGGTTATAGATGCATCGACAGTTGCTAGCAGAGGTAAAATAAATAAATAAGACAGATTGAGATACTATACGTATAACATTAAATGTTATTCTATAACAAGTCAGACAAAGTCTCGAAATGTATAGATTGCAAATATATTATTAAGATGGGTTTGGTACCCAGAAAAAGTCCAAAGGTGTAATGATTAAGTAAACACAGCACTAACTAATGGTGAAACGGTATTAAAAAGTGACATTATTTGTTTTTGGCTTTGAAATAAGTAACTGTGATTAGAACAGATGGGACACAAATATACAAACGAAACATGCCAAATGCATTTAAATAGAGTATTTTCTATTTGATAGATGTACGTAGTTTGAGTAATATATAAGCAACATGGTAGAGATTTAAGCTTTCCAAGAAATATAAGTGCTTAGGTAATTGAAGTTATAGTGCATAATTAGACAATGTAATCTTGACTGAAATCAACCGTTTTTATCTGATGAAGTTAGTAGGAAAAGAGTCAAAAATCATGAAGCATGTTTCCCCTTCTAGGATATATTTATATGAATGATTATTAGTAAAAAGAAAAGAACATAATTTGTCTATATGGAATCGCCAGCCGATATAATATATTACGTTCACTTTTAAAGCCAAAATAGAAAATGTAATATAAACGAGATTCAAAATAGCCAACAACTAAAAAGACACGAGTATGCATTAATAAACTGTCTGTTTCCAACTAGTAAAACGTTTTCGCAGTTCTTAAAGAGACAAAAAGTCTTCTTTTTTTTTTCTTTAATAGGTTTATGTCCCTGCGACTCAACACTAGAACGAGTTTGACAATCGAAATGGCTAGAAAACATTTAATAAACTACAAGAAAATATTCTTATATTTCTTTGTCTCTTGCTATTTTTCTTTTTTCTTTTATTTGTATAAATTGCGTATCGATACGTATCAAAACTAATCAATAAAAAATTTTTCTTCTTATTATTGGCAAAAGGATAAATAAAAAAAAAACAACAAAAAAACATTGAACAAAAGTACCATTGCGTTATTGTAATATCAATTAATAATTGATTTGACATAATTATTTGAAATCTCTTACGTTATTTGAAGAACTTGCGTTATTTGTAAATAATTGTTTATTTATCTTTTATTTATAAGAAAAAAATGTCCTGCTCGTATTTTTTTTTTTAAAACGATGCACTGTCAAAAGTGATCCGAGTTGACATTGCTCGATCAATCTTCAACGCTAAAACAATCCTTAACTTTTATTTAGGGAATGAAAAATGTCATCAGGGCAATAATATTATAGCATTACTATTCTCCTCATGTTCTCTGCTGTATCTTCATCATTCTGCCATACCAAGAACAGTATCAGAAGAATAAGTAATATTGTATCTAAGCTTTTATCGTATAAGCTTTGATAGCATACAAGTATCATATAATGTAAATATTATTTAAATAATATATTTTTTTATAATTATAATATTTCATTAATATCGACGAATCGAAGAATTAATAATTGCAAGTTGCTGAGTATGTGTTCATTTAATTGATTTTAGAGCTTTTTTATACATATTGATACGTAATTTTGTTGTTTTTAATTATTGTTTTAAGCAAGATTATATTGAATCATTAAGATATTTATATATATTTATAAAAAAAAAAAATTAATATCTATTCAGACTAATTTTGATTTAGTTAGAAATTGTTTTGTTATACATTAGTGAAGGTAGATCTTGTGCATTTAATATGTGGGGATTTTGATTCTTTTTTTGATGGCATATAATTCATGTTATTCAAAAGTAGATTTATGTGATAAAATTAATATTTTTATAAAGTATTATGGTAATATATATATATCAAGCAATTATGTGAGCAATTTAGAAGGACTATGTATAAAATTAAAAGCCTTGCAAAATATATATATGTGACAGTAGATATTTGTGGCAAATTTTTTAATTGTTATTTAAATTACAAAGAAAAAAAGAAATTTGGTCTGAAATTATTTTTGCAGAGTACATGGCACAAATAAAATAAGGTACCATTTCTGTTGTCGCTTAAGCTCCTCTGGCTTGTGATTATACAATTTTGCTAGAAAATTTTTCTATTTTATGATGTGGATAATGGTGTTTCTTAATTATCTTGTATATACACAGTAAGAAATACGTAAATATTATTCATTAATTCGAATGTTGTTCATAAATCATGTGCAATGGCAATTCATTAATATTCATTCTTACATAAAATCATTCATACCAAATATATTAAAATACATTGTTTATATATTTATATTACATTATATTATTTTACACATAATGTATACATAATACATTTTATAAATCTATATTATTTCCATTAATAATATATACACCGCATATACATACGATATATAATTAGTATTGTATATTATACATCAATTAATGTATGATATATTTTACATAATTATATATTAGATAAATATAAATATACGTTCATTCTTAAAATAATATACCATATATTAATTGCAATTTGCATTCAACATAATAGCATCTTGTATTTTATTATGCAATGGTTTTTATAAAATATCATCTTTTGTATTTATTTTACTGATAATATTAAATGGTTATGATATTAAAGCAAAGATGAAATCGAAATTGATTTATAATGAATTTGTAGGATTTTATAATTTTTGAAATCTTGACAAATCCAATTTGACTCGATATTTTTTGGGCATTCCCTAGTATTTTTTTTTCTTTTTTTTTTCTGTATTGAAGATTGAATTGATATTATGTAATATTGGAATATATACTTTTCAAATAATTATTTGTATTTATACGATTAATATACCGCAGTATTATATTAATATAAACATATTAATTATATATATATATATATAATATTAATCATTTCTTTTTTTTTGTATAGAAATTAAAATATTTAATACTTTTTAACTATAAAATTATGGGTTACTAGCATTTTTCACTTTTCTTGTCAGTTTAATATTAAATATGCGTATATATTTGTGTATGATTATTGTCAGTTTATAAGTAAATACAAAAACATCACGAGATCGAAAGTGAAGGATTCGAATTTATTGACCTAGTTAAAGGCAATCAATCTCTTTTTAAAGTTTTATAATGGAAATCAAATAAAATTTTCACTAAAAATCGTTTGTAGCAAATGTAACATTTTAATTTAAAAATAAAGAAATTTAAAACACACATAAAGTTTGCTTATTCGATGACAATCAAAGTAAGTTACATATCAATATTGAGTTTTAACTTTTTTTAAATAAATACAAACGTGGAGAAAATGTAAGAAATATTAGTTTGAGGAAAAAGAAATGCATTATTTTTTTGGTAGATACCTGCAGTGATCAATAGTTTTAGAGTTTTTCGCCAATAGGGACCAAGACTTCTATGAGAGAGGCATTATGTGTAAAGCAACCTTTAAAATGACAACAAATTATAGACCAAAACGGTGCGGTCCCAAATCGGGCAATATGAAACATGTTATAATAAATAAAGTCTTGAAGTTGAAGTAAAAGTAATAGATTTCTTTTTCCCCAACTTAATGTAATTAAGTATATCCTTACCTAAGTATAAATTTTATAATATTCTCTAGGAATCTTCCATGTGAAATGGAAGGATTATTTTTATTAACACGTTCCGTGCCAAGCCATTTTTGCCTGACTTGTCGTTCAGGCCATTTGATATTTTTGATCATACAATATTTCATTACATCATCAATCCATAAGTAGTTATCTTTTTAGTTATTATTTTGTATAATGCCTCATTCTTTTGGTAGAAATATATTTTACAGAATTTAATTTGTCATATTATTGTATAAAAATTTGATCTTCAGGCCACGTGTTACTACCATGTCATGGAACGTATTAATGCGATTGTGAAATATAACCCTCTCGAGTAGTGACACCTTGTTATCACTTGAAATTATAGGGGATAATGCTATTTTAGAAATATATCGATATACACAAATATATACATACGTATATACATTTCATTGCTTTAACACTTACGTTTTTATTTTTACATTTATTTTTAATTTATTTTATAGTATCACACAATATAAAACTATATTATTTATTATACAAAGGATACACGATATTTTTAGCAAAGTTAAGTAATTTAATGAAGATAATTTCAAGTTAACCCTCGAGCTACATTTTAACTGGAACTTACGTTCGCCCGGATAGCTCAATCGGTAGAGCATCAGACTTTTAATCTGAGGGTCCAGGGTTCAAGTCCCTGTTCGGGCGAGTGAATTTTTGGATATATATTTTTTTTAATTATTTTTATTTTTATTATTATTATTATTATTGTTATAAACTTGTGAATATTTCAGTAGAAGCAATAATATAGTACAAAATTATTAACGCGAGATTTTACATTACCGATATTACTACGAGGGTAAATTTAAAAATCCCGCCTCTGAACTTTATATTATCTACGATGTATCTTATTTAGTGTATATATTTCAATTGGTACAATATTCAATAATATTTTTTATGAGTTTTAATTCTTTTCATTTTCTCTTTATTGTGATCACTAATTCAGAATGAAAATAGTTAAATTGGATAGTGTATTGTGCGATTGTGTTATGTCCTAACTTTAAAATGATAATTTTCTTATTTGTATCCAATCGTGCTTTTTACTCATAGTCAGTTATGATTTCAGACAATAATATTGCAAATGAAATACTTATATGCTGTTTCAGTTAAATTCATTAAACATTGCAATACAAGAAATCTTAGATACCCTACATATATTATATGCATCATTTGAATCGTGATAAATGTCTAACCAATTATCATTTTACGTTGCATCAGCATAGTCTTGCATAATCTTTAGTAATCGTACATTCCTTTCTAGTATAGGTCTTAATGGTTTAATAATAAGTTTAATATATAGGTTTAATAATGAAACGATGTTATAAATGTAAAAAATGTTTTTGTATTGACTTGTATTTTACTTTGCATTGTACAAAGATATAAGTATATACTGTCAACAGGTGCTTGTATTAACAAAAACATTTTGAAAATAACAATATTAGAATGATAAATATGACCATGTGATCCAATTCATACAACTGCGATCAAATTACAATGATTCTCTAAGGGAAAAACCTTCTCCGGTGAATGCTTTGAATTGGTCTTGCTCTTTTACCTATAAAGAATAATAAATAATTATTAATTACGATATGAAATATTAAACGTCATACGTAATAACAAATGAGATTAAACTTACTTCTTTGTTATTAACAGGCTTCATATTTCTTAGAAACCTCAGTGTTCCTATTTTATAATCATAATCAGGTATACCTCTTACGTAGGCCACTTTGTTTGTCAATGTATCAAGATGAGATGAGTCCTTACGCTTTTTACCATCTAATCTGTTGCCTTGTCCTTTAAATGGTACAAAACCAGTAGGCGTTGGCATTAATTCAGATGGATCTACATCTTTCTCATTGTTTCTCGCTTCTCTTTCCGGTTCTTTATATCCAAGAGGCGGAGCAAAATCAACATTCATATCGCATTCGATAATGCTAACTGCTGGACCAGGTTTAGTTTCTAATACACACATCTCATATATTCTTTGATTATATTTTATCGCAATAACATCCCCTGTGGTAAGACATGCGAAACTTCTTAAGCCATTTTCTAATACTGCTTTTGGATTAGTAATATCTAAAAAGTCTTCTGATTGTGGTTGAAAACGTGAAAATCTTGCAATAGGAAGTGATACACTTTCAATGTTTAACAATTCTCCTTCTTCCAAAAGAAGATTATGCATCATCTGTAAAGATAACATGATGATTTTCTATTTAGTACTATTACAGAAAGTAAAATTTATACTAATGTCTGATAGAATATCTATCTTACCCAATAAGGCAAATAGACTTTTCCTTCATCTGCTACAAATTCTAATACTCCGCAGTGAGTAATTCTGTTAGTTTTTTTATTAGTCAATTTGAACAACATTGGATAATTAATATTTAATCTAGTAAGTTGTTCTAAAGCTGATGGAGCCATGATTACTAAAAAGAAAAATGATTTAAAAATATTGACAGTATATTAGTTCACTGTTAAACGATATCTTTCAAATTGAACACATCACCGACTAACTTTTCCCACCGCGTTCCACATCTTGCCTATAAATTCCTGGTAACATCGAGACGGAGAAACATTTGTACTGGGTGTTAAAGGGCCGCGGAATCTCCGGAAACATGTTAAACCCAAACTGAAAGTAGAAAGTCATGCTGATGATCAATATAACCTCTATTTAAAGCAAAATCCGTCGAATTCAATGTATGCCTTCTTTAAATAACCGGCCCTTCTTTCTGATTATTTTACCATCTTTTTAGTATTTCTTTCAGCGATCCGTCACACAGCTATTGACAAATTATTTTTCTTGACAAAATGTTTAATTTAAATATCACTGCTAAAAGAGCTAAGGAAAATGAATGTCTCAATGTTGCCAAATAAGATATATACACGTAGCAGACGATGTTTATCTGACGATATTCATACGGGTTGTATTAATAATATAACGTAGTATCTGAATCATGTTACGTAAATTTATTCGAAAATGTCACGTCGAACGAATAACATGTTAAATGCTCTTAGAATAATTTTCATTATTCCAGCCTGATTTAATCACAAGTGTGTTTCTAATTAGGCCTAATAACGAATACAAATTTGAATCAATTTTTCGTAGAAATCTACATTATCGACCTATTTGACAATTATCATATATACAATTTTCAGCGGGCGCATAATGACCCCTTAATGTAGGCCTCATTCTTGCCTTTTGAAAATTTCTTTTTTTCAAGGAGGTCGAAGCAACATCCTGTCAAAATGCTAATTCGACTGGACTATATATATATTGGAATATACTTTAATTATCGATTTTATTATCTATATATATAAAAATGAATTCGTGTATGTATGTACATGCGCTTAGAATAAGATTTCTTACACGTGGTGTAAGTATAACGAAAATAATATTCGAAATTAAAAGAATTAATCCCCTCCGATAAACATATAAACAACTTTCGAAAAAAAAACTTTAATAGCTTACTTCGAGCCAGTCTAACAGTGGACTTCGAGGAGGAAGGTACGCATAACTTATACTTATTACATTTAAATTATAATACTAATTTCCTATGATAATTTAACAATTATTTAACATATGTCTACTACTGTAATGCACTCTTCTTATATTTAAGATTGTTCTGACACGTATATATTGATTTAAACATTACATTCTTTCGAACGTAATTCAAAATATAAAATAATTTCGATATCATTTTATTTAATATGTTTTTAGATAATTAATATAAACTGGATGTCGTTACTGCATTGAAATATTAATTAAAAAATGTCTTAATAATTTTTATTCTTTTCAGATAAATCTTCTGTTTAATTTAGACGTGTAGACACGCACATACACATAGAATAAGATTTCTTAGATGTGGTGTAAGTATAACGAGAATAATATTCGAAATGAATAGAATTAATCCCCTCCGATAAACATATAAACAACTATCGATAAAAAAAACTTTAATAGCTTATTTCAAACCAGTCTAACAGTGGATTTCGAGGAGGAAGGTACGCAGAACTTATACTTATTACATATTAATTATAATATTAATTTTCTATGATAATTTAACAATTATTTAACATATGTCTACTACTGTAATGCACTCTTCTTATATTTAAGATTGTTCTGACACGTATATATTGATTTAAACATTACATTCTTTCGAACGTAATTCAAAATATAAAATAATTTTGATACCTTATTATTCAATATGATTTTAGATAATTAATATAAACTGGATGTCGTTACTGCATTGAAATATTAATTAAAAAATGTCTTAATAATTTTTATTCTTTTCAGATAAATCTTCTGTTTAATTTAGACGTGTAGACACGCACATACACATAGAATAAGATTTCTTAGATGTGGTGTAAGTATAACGAGAATAATATTCGAAATGAATAGAATTAATCCCCTCCGATAAACATATAAACAACTATCGATAAAAAAAACTTTAATAGCTTATTTCAAACCAGTCTAACAATGGATTTCGTAGAGGAAGGTATGCATAACTTATACTTATTACATTTAAATTAAAATATTCAATTCTTTTGATTAATTAACAACTATTTAGCGTATGTCTACTACTCTAATGCACCCTTCTTAATTTTAAGAATGTTCTAACACGTATACATCAGTTTAAATATTAAATTCTTTCTAACGTTATTCAAGATATAAAATAATTTCGATATCTTTTTATTTCATATGTTTTTGGACAAATGCTACGAATCAGATGTCGTTACTGAGCCAAAATGTATATAAAAAAATGTTTTCGTAACTTTTACTTCTTTCAGATATATCTTCTGTTTGATTGACACGTGTAACCACCCCCCTTTCACTATACTGATCGACTATCTTTATATTATTTTCATCCAACAAAGGAGAATCGGCTTCTCTCAAACTCTACGCATATCGCCTATGTTCTTTAAACTTTTATCTAAAGATATCGATATCCTAAATAAACATCCGTACATACTCACACTATTGCACAGGCGCTATTGCATACAAACCTTCATTTCCTCCTCAGAAATGAACAATAGAGTGGACAAAGTTAAAACGTTTACATATTTATTACATTTAAATTATAATGCTCATTTTCTATGATAGTTTAATAATTATTTAGCATATGTCTACTACTCTAATGCACCTTACTTATTTTTCAGATTATACTAACACGTATACTTTGGTTAAAACATTACATACTTTTTAACTTTAAACATAAAATAATTTCTATATATTTTTATTTTATACGATTTTAGATAAATTCTACGATCGGGATGTCGTTACTGGGCCAAATTATTAATTACAAAATGTATTAATTACTTTCATTTATTTCGGATAAATATTCTGTTAGAATAAGACGTGTATGCACGCACATGCTCTGAGAATAAGATCTTCTACGAATAGCGCATGTGTAACGAGAATAATATTCGAGATTAATAGAATT